>QANZ01032026.1:65842-110107 GCA_003254925.1 Chamaecrista fasciculata | reverse complement strand
GAGAGAGAGAGAGAGAGAGAGAGAGAGAGAGAGAGAGAGAGAGAGAGAGAGAGAGAGAGAGAGAGAGAGAGAAGAGAGAGAGAGACGAGAGAGAAAGAGGGAGGGAGATAGAGAGACGAGAGAGAGAAAAAAATTATTTTTGTGTGAAATAAACTAAAATCCCCTAGTTATTTCTTCTTTCTTACATTTTGGTTCTATTATAGAGAAAAAAGGTCCTTAATGCAAAAAATCAAAATTTTTAGGAGTTAAAAATCAATTTTGTCTTTTTTTTAACAGAAAAATAGATGGAAAATGTTAGAGGGACCAACTGTGCGAAATTTTGGAAAACTGATGGACTAATATGGAACGAAAAATAACTGAGAGACCAATTTGGAACACTAAGCATAACTGAAGGACCAATAAAGAACGAAAAATAACTGAGGGACCAATTTGAAACATTAAGCATAACTGAGGAACCAAAATAGGACTTTGGCCAATAAAAAGAAACTTAATTTTCCACGTATGAATTTACATTGAATCAATTAATTAATCTCTGAATAATTAAAATATAACTTGATTCATAGAATGTTTTAATTGTCAATGATTTGGTCCTTAATGATAATCACAAAATTTAAACTAATTTTTATAATTTTTGTCATTAAATTCATACTAAATTAATATTTTTTTATTAAAAAATTGTACTAAACTTTTATTATTTTAGAGCCAGTGACCGAATGTTAGAAATTTTAATAATTCAGAAATTAAATAATAAAATTTATCACTGAAGAGTAGTATCCATGATCCAATGGACTGATTGATGCCCATGCTGGGTTAGATCATCAAATAAAGGTGAAGAGTCAAGTTGGAAATAGGTGTGAGAGAGAGAGTGTCAGCATAGTAAAGCAGACAAATTGCATTCATGTCATCAGTCATCTTCTACACAGAATGGCGAAGCAAGGAAGAAGATACAAACATGGAGTTTGGAGATTCCATGCATAAATATCTCATATCCATCCTAACATGCTTGATTGCTCCGACCCCACCACCGTGACGCGTTTCCAGCTGTTTTTTGTGTCTTCACATGTTTTCATTTCTTTATCGTCACAATTTCATTTTTTTAATTTCCCATCAAAATTCCCCATGTACTTCTGTTTTGCCTTAATGTTTAGTTGTTTACCTAATCATTCATAAGTAATTCCATATCATGTGGGGATTATCACATGTTCACAACCCAAACTCCGATCCTCAATAATAATAGCTGATACTCACAAAACCATTGTTTTTTTTTTCAAGCTGTATTTGACACTTTAATACACTACGTCACTACTAATTGATTTTCAGAATATATATAGTCTTATTAAACATATCATTATCCACGTAGAGAGAGTTTTACAGCATTACTAAAGTAAGATGAATGAAGCACAGGACACATAAATTGTAGATTATTGAGTTATGTTCTTCAGATTTGTTCTGTTGAGGCTCAGTAGTCTGCGTTTTGACTCGGAAAAATTGTGAAGTACAAGATGTTGCACGGAGACTCTGACCACTAAAAAATTATCATAATTTTTTTATTCAATTAAATAAATAATTGTGTACGTACGTATTTTGACTGTAACTATTTGAACTTGAATCTTTTATGATTGAGATATATTAAAGCTTATTGAATTATTGGTGCTAATTAGGTCGACTTCCTTTAAATTATCAGGAAAGTAAGTGCTAGGTTGGGAACACGGTGGCGAACACGGTGGTAATATAATTTGTCTTTAATTTTGTCGTCATTTATGCAACGTAATCGGGAAATAAGGATAAAATTTTAATTTAATCTGCTATCTGTTAAGTTTTTTGGTCAATTATTTTACTTAATTTTCAATCAATATGACTGTACAAAATCATTAAATATTAATAGTATGATATATAGAAATAGTAACATAACATGTTAACATGAGTTTTTTCTCGTTAAAAAAACTGATAATAGTATCACATCATTAGTAATTAACATATCGCATATTCAATTGACAATAATTATTATGGATTGATAATACTATATCATTAACTAAATTTAAAATTAAAGAATAGTGTGGAAAGGCCTAACTCACCCCAAAAGAGCTCTCAAAGGGAGATGGTTGCCTCATTATATATATAGAGTTAGAAAACTCTTTAATTAAGCGATTTGGAACTTCAACACGCCCCCCTCACGCCCAACTCGGGCGTGAAACTAACGGGTTATTCCCAGGGAAGCCCACAGTAAGGCTCATCCATCCCACACGCCCCCCTCACGCCCAACTCGGGCGTGAAGCCAACGGGCTATTCCCCGGGCAGCCCACAATAAGGCTCATCCATCCCACACGGCCAGACTCTGATACTATATAGAAAGACCTAACTCTCCCCAGAACAACGAATTGATATTAAGGAACGGATGTGCATTGGGTGAGTTCAAGGTAAAATATTAAGGAGCGAATTGATTTTTTTTTTGTTTTAATCTAAACTCTACTGCTAACCTATATAATCCAAAGATATTGAATTGAGTTAAGTCGAGTTACGTAGGATTGAGTTGAGTTAAAAAAAATTAATTTTAAAAAATCATAAAATTAATTTGATAAAAATATATAAAAATATTTATTCTATATATCATAGTACATAACTTTTACTTAAATATTTTATAATGTATAACACATCATACATGGATCTCGTCAATTAACTTTTACTAGATATATTATTTTATAAATAATTTTTATACTAACAATTTGATGTTATTTGTAATTAAATTAAATACTATTACACTTTAACTTTATAAATAATAAAAATATTTACATGAACAAAAATATATACTATTTTCTACCAAAAAAAATATGTTATTATAGATTTTTATTATTTTATAAGAGATCATTATTATTTATTAAATAATTTAATATAAAAAAAAATTGGTCCGGTTAACTGGTTTAATCTGATCAAACCGTCTTCTCTCTAAAATTGTAACTCATCCTAACCTGTTTGAGTTTGAGTGAGTTTGACTGTACCCGATAAAAAAATGTTAGATTGAATGAGATTAATGAGATTTTAGACACTGTAGTGGAGGGAAATTAAGTCCTAACTGAAAAACCCACATGAGGCAAGAAGGAATAGGAGGCCCAAGAAATCCGGGAAAATTTTCAAAATGAAAAGACTTGTATGACACATAATTTAAGGAAGTGTAAAGATTGGAGTCAAGTACCGGCACCGACGATGAGCCATCTATCCATATGAATAATTAATTTAAGAAATATAAAAAAGCCCCCACTTAAGAAATATAAACACACGACACACTGCACTCAAGTAAGTGTCTTTCATTATTTAAAACCGTTAAATTAACCTCTTCACTCCCATTCCTGAATCTTGTCTCTCTCTCTCTCCGCCCAAAGCCATGGCTTCTTCCATGGCTTCCTCCTTCTTCCTTCTCCTTCTCTCTCTTCAATGTCTCTCATCAATTACGGCCAAGAAGACTTACATTGTTCACATGAAACACCACCAAAAGCCCTCCATTTACCCCACTCACCATGACTGGTACTCTGCCAATCTCAACTCTGTTTCCTCTGCTTCTGACTCTAACTCTGATTCTCTGCTTTATGCCTACACCACTGCTTACAATGGCTTCGCTGCTTCTCTCGACCCTTCCGAAGCCGACGCTCTTCGCAGATCCGACGCCGTTTTGGGTGTCTACGAAGACACTCTCTACACTCTCCACACCACTCGCACACCCGAGTTTTTGGGTCTCGACATCCCATCTGGCTTGTGGGAAGGCCACAACACTCAAGACCTTGAACAAGCTTCCCACGACGTCATCATCGGAGTTCTCGACACAGGAATTTGGCCCGAATCCAAGAGCTTCGACGACACCGGAATGCCCGAAATCCCGACCCGGTGGCGCGGCGAATGCGAATCGGCTTCGGATTTCACCAAATCCCTCTGCAACAAGAAGCTCATTGGTGCTCGCAGCTTCTCCAAAGGCTTCCACATGGCCTCCGGTGGCAGTTTCGTTAAAAAAGACAAAGAAACCGTTTCCCCGCGTGACCGCGACGGACATGGCACTCACACCGCCAGTACCGCCGCCGGCTCTCCCGTCGCTAACGCCAGCCTTCTTGGTTATGCCAGCGGAACGGCACGTGGGATGGCCCCTCAAGCACGTGTCGCTGCTTACAAGGTTTGCTGGAGCACCGGGTGTTTCGGATCCGACATACTCGCCGGAATGGATCGGGCTATTCAAGACGGCGTCGATGTCCTCTCGCTCTCTCTGGGCGGCGGCTCTGCTCCTTATTACCGCGACACAATCGCAATCGGAGCCTTCGCCGCCATGGAGAAAAACATCTTCGTTTCTTGCTCGGCGGGGAATAGTGGACCAAGCAGAGCGTCGTTGGCCAATGTGGCTCCGTGGATCATGACGGTCGGTGCCGGAACTTTAGACAGGGATTTTCCGGCGTATGTTTTGCTGGGGAACAAGAAGCGTTTCAACGGCGTTTCCCTTTACAGCGGGAAAGGAATGGGGGAGCGAGCCGTGGGTTTGGTTTACAACAAAGGGTCGAACTCATCGACCGGCATGTGTATGCCCGGTTCGCTTGACCCGGCAGTGGTGCGTGGGAAAGTGGTAGTTTGTGATAGGGGAATCAACGCGCGCGTGGAGAAAGGCGCGGTGGTGCGTGACGCCGGAGGGATTGGGATGATACTGGCGAACACGGTGGCGAGCGGGGAGGAATTGGTAGCGGATAGTCACTTGCTGCCGGCGGTGGCGGTGGGGAGA
This sequence comes from Chamaecrista fasciculata, assembly GCA_003254925.1. Lineage (NCBI taxonomy): Eukaryota > Viridiplantae > Streptophyta > Magnoliopsida > Fabales > Fabaceae > Chamaecrista > Chamaecrista fasciculata. Next base: position 105,357 of record QANZ01032026.1, on the reverse strand, counting down.
AAGGTCGGGGATGAGATCAGAGAGTATGTGAGGTCGGATCCAAACCCAACGGCTATATTGAGCTTTGGTGGGACCGTGTTGAACGTGACGCCGTCGCCTGTGGTGGCAGCGTTCAGTTCTCGAGGACCCAATCTAGTGACTCCACAAATACTGAAACCAGATGTGATTGGGCCTGGCGTTAATATCTTAGCTGCTTGGTCTGAGGCTATTGGGCCCTCTGGATTGTCCCAGGACACTCGTAAGACCCAATTCAACATCATGTCAGGTATGTATCTTCATTCTTCAGTTTCTTTCATGCAACTTTAATCATTACTCATTACTCTCGTATTTATTTATATCGGAAAATCATGCATCCTTTTCCTTTCCTTCTCTCTGCATGTACTCAAGTAGCAAGTCTTACAAAATTAATTGGTGTTATGCATCCTTTTATTTACTCAAATTGTATTTGGAAGGATGAAGTAAAGTTAAAGCATGAAGCATAATAGGGCAGGATGAGGATTGATGTGAATGTGAATGTGAATGTGGGTGTTTTATTGTGGTTAAAACAAAACAGGTACGTCCATGTCTTGCCCACACATAAGCGGATTAGCAGGATTACTGAAAGCAGCGCATCCAACATGGAGTGCAAGCGCAATCAAATCGGCGCTAATGACAACGGCGTACACTCACGACAACACCAAGTCCCCTCTGAGAGACGCCGCCGGCGGATCCTTCTCGAGCCCATGGGCCCACGGCGCAGGCCACGTGGACCCCCAGAAAGCCCTGTCTCCGGGCCTGGTCTACGACGCCTCCGTCTCCGACTACATCGCTTTCCTTTGCTCCGTCGACTACAGCCCAGAACAAATCCAATTGATCGCTAAGCGCCCCAATGTGACCTGCTCCACCAAATATTCGGACCCGGGTCAGCTCAATTACCCGTCATTCTCTGTAGTGTTTGGGAACAAGAGGGTGGTTCGCTACACACGCACATTGACCAATGTGGGGCCTCCGGGATCGGCGTATGAGGTCACGGCGACAGGGCCGTCGTCCCTGGTGGAGATAACGGTGAAGCCCGCCAAGCTTGTGTTTGGGAAGGAAGGGGAAAAACGGAGGTATACGGTGACGTTTGTGTCCAAGAAGGGTGCGGAAAATAGCTCGGTGAGGTCTGAGTTTGGGAGCATAGTGTGGAGTAATGAGCAGCACCAAGTTGCCAGCCCAATTGCTTTCGCTTGGACTCAGTTAGACTCATGAGCTTCTCTTGTCTTGTGTTGTGTTCTCTTGTTAGATTGATTTACAGTACTACTTAGTCAAAAAGTCAAAATTATTTTCAGGCCTAACAGTGTTTGTTTTCTGTATCTTTGCCTGTAATACTCACTTCAAGTTCAGAATGGGGAGAGATTGGGCAAAAGTGAAATGAGGAGATGAGATGATGATGATGATGATGAAGGGTAGGAGGAGGTGGGGGGAAGGGAAATAGGCTGTTTTTCTGTGTGTTGTGTGTTGAGTTTGATGAGGCTTTGATCATAATCAAATCAATGTAACAAAATAGATGATGACGCTTTCATAATATTATAACCTGTATACCATCCTGAGGCTATCCTACTTATTGTCTATTCTTCATTTCAGATTCCATCAATTAACAACATTACATAATTATTATTGTGTGCTATAAATAGTAGGCATTATCAATTCAGAATTTGATTGTTTTCTTTTAAGAAAAAGAGGCAAGTGCATTCTGCTTGCTAGCGCTACCAGGATTCCCTCCTCTCCAGGATCTACATGGCCAAATATTGCATAGATACCAACAATCTCAGCTTCAGAACAACTGCTCAAGCTTCTCCTTTGGCTAGACAAGTCTGCAAACAACTTGAAAGAGTGGTAAGTGATTGCAGATGGACTGTGGGTAATGGTCAAAGTATTTGTGTAGGAAATAATATTTGGTTCAAGCCCACTAATGACAGGTACAACGGCATCAAGGTGTCTGAGCTCCTTACTGACACCCATCAATGGAATTACTCTTTGGTTTCTAATATATTTAATGCTGAAGACACTAGACTTATCATGAACATTCCTACTTCTCACTGTAATCGAAATGATTCCATCAGAAGGATCAAGGATCACACAGGGGTTTATAATGTGAAGTCTGCCTATAGAATCATAACTTCTAGATCCAACCCTCCTATGGACAATCATGACATTAATTGGAGTTCCTTCTGGAGTCTGCAGCTTCCCCTAAGTTCCAGATTTTTGGATGGAAATGCCTCCATGACAGTCTCCCCCTCGGTAAAAACCTTCTCAAAAAACACTTCAAGATTGATGGAATTTGCCCATTTGGATGTGAGTCTTTTGAGGATGCAAAGCATCTTTTTCTTGATTGCCCCATGTCTCATGCTGCTTGGTTCAGTTCTAACCTTGGGTATAGAAGCACAGTAAATCAGGTTCAGGATTTCAAGTCTTGGTTACTGCATTTAATTTTTAATCTCGGAGATAAAAATGATGAAAAGAAGACCTTGGTGCTTATGATGTGGTTCTGTTGGGCCATTTACCGCCATCGCAATGAAGTCAAATTCAAAATGATGGAACCTCACCCCATCAGGATTGTGGACATTTGGAAGCTAGAAACCTCCAAAAATAAACTTTCTCACTCATGCTGCTGCAGACCTCTGTATTCCTAGAAGTGACACCCCTCATCACTATCCCAAGACCAATGTTTATGACAAGTGGTCTTCAAGTGATGTGCTCATTGCCGGGCAACGCTTCAAAGCTCAGAATAAAAATATTTTTGCTGCGTTTTGTTTTAGGGACAATATTCCTCACTTGCTGTTCTATTACTGTGAGAGAGGCAAGATAAAGATTCTCGAGACCTTTGCTAAAGGCTTCAGAATATTCCTGGAACGGTGCACTACAATCCAACGGTTCCATATGAACATTATCTGTCAAACAAATTTCAATATTCATAGCAAGGACATGCAGCTGAAGATAATCAAAGAGGACATTGCTCAGATCATGAAGGATAATGCTTCTTGCTGGAAGTTTTCTCACTACAGACACCGATTCAAGCTGAAAGAGATATGATTGACAGTCATATTGTGAGCATTTATTGTTTTATGTAGTTGTTTTTCTGTTGTACCCCTGTTCAAAAAAAAAAAAAAAAAATATTTTGCAATTTTAAGATAATTATTTTATTATTCATTATATTATGTTATTTTACAATATACAACAAAAGAATATATTCAAGGCAAAAGTATTATTTTGGTCCTTAAAGTTTAAACCTTCCACCAATTCAATTTCGTCTCAAATATTCTTTTGCAGTCAATTTCGTCCATTAAATAGTTTGATCAATTTTATTTTTTATTTTTATTTAGTCAAATATTAACGATAAAATTTATATGAATAATTATATATAATATAAAATTAAAAAAAAAAACTCAAATTTTAACTCAAATTAAAAAATATAATTCAGTTTGGAAATTGTTGCAATCCAACTTGATAGAGACTGAATGAGAAAAACTGATCACACCAGTTGCCGGCTTAAATGGAGTAGATGCAAAAACTGATCTCAGGGCAAGACTCTGATGCCATGCTATTATGTTAAACTAAAGAGAAACTAGAGAATGTATGAATGAAAGAGAAATGGTGAATGACTTTATTGAATTAAACCAGAGAGTACAATATGGTTCATATAGACAAGTTGTACACTAGAAAAAATTCAGTTAGATTAAAACTAAACGCCTAACAATATGTAAAATAATGACCGTTAGTATAAAATTTGAAGATGAAATTAATGCATTTACCTATATTTAATTTTGGAGTTTACGAATTAATTTCTTTTTTCTAAAAACATATAAGTTCACGGTTGAAGAAAATGGACCGCTAGCTAGCTCACTAATTTTAAAAGATTGTTCTCTGCTACGTCCGTACTATAATTGAAATGACATTTCCAGCGTACTGTGCTGAGTTTTGCAGAAAAAAGAAGTCGATAGTGTTCACATATTTTGCTGTCGTTTGATGATTTTCAACCCCCTTTCTTGTAGGACCACAATACTTACATTACAACTCCAAAAAGCAAAAATGAAAAAGATAAAGGAAACGCCTACATCTTTAAAACTATAGTATTTTAACTTGAATTTATATTAAATTAATAAACTTTTTAAAATAATCAAAATATGTAATTTAATTCTTACAATATTATAATTATTAATTATTATTAATTTAATTTTAAATTTGACCTATTTTTATATTTTATCTCTAAATTTATACTAAACTTATATTTTTGTCCTTAGATTTAAATAAGGATCAAATCATATATTTATATCCTTTTAGAAAGGACTTAACAAAAATTGATCAAAATGTATTTACAACTTAATAGAGCTCACCTATCCAACAGTAAAACATTGTATTTACTTTAGGGCAAGACTTGGATAAAATTTCTTATATTTTTATTATAAATTTTTTAATAAATATTTAACACATGACACAAATTTTATAGGTGACCAATTATGATAAAAAAACAACATTAAATATACATTTTTATATGATAAATTATAAAAAAAAAAATATAAATCTAGCTTCTAATTGAAAAAACCTTCTGACAAAATATGAAAAAACTTACATCCATAGGTATCATTTTCCCGTGTTAAAGTGTTAATCGTTCGTTTCAGCTGTCAATAACTCACCTATGCAATCAGAGCTATTGTATTTCCTCATTCAATGCAATAATCCTACCAATTCATGTTAAAGTGTTAATCGTTCGTTTCAGCTGTCAACAACTCACCTATGCAATCAGAGCTATTGTATTTCCTCATTCAATGCAATAATCCTACCAATTCATGCTATTTATTATGCACGAGTTGCAGAATATCGAACCCCAGTACAAATGTAATTTTGAATGCAAAAGCTTCTTCTGTAATTTTTTTTCATCAGAAAAAATTACTAGACTCATAGTTACATACAATTATAAGCACAGACTTGTCAAATAATATCAAAGAATTCAAAATCAAATTATTATTTGGAGCGACAGTGACTCTACTATAATACACTGCAACTGACCAATGTCATACCATAGAAGCTAAAGGACAGATAAAACAATCCAGCGGTGGAAATTGTGTCAAGCCAAGTCTGGTCAGAAGGATTGGAAAGTCAAGTTTTTGAGGCCCACATACTAATAAAATTGTATAAAATCCCCAACTTCAAGTTTTGGAAAAGCCAGGACTCTGAAAAATCACAAGACACTATCCCAACTATTTAACGAAGAAGGTTATAGACCATTTATAAATATGATGAAAGAAACAAAACAAATAATTATAAATGTAGTTATCTTCAGAAACACGGGAAAAGGAAAAGGAAAATGATGATTATCATGGTTATGGTGATGTCGTCTTGCAAACGAAAGGAGAGATTGCAGTAATACACAGAAAGTAATGAATGCATATAAAAGTTCTTGATTTAACTTGGAGAGACCATAATTTTTTGGTGCTGTCTCTGCAGTCCAAAGATCTGAGCCGTTCATGATATCCAAGTGTTCGTATCATGCCACGTGTCCTATAATCTTTTCATTGCATTTGTAGTGGATTTTTTTTTGAAATGTTGCCTGTGTATGAATCACTTTCTCCATCCTTCCTTTTAGTGCAGTGGTGATTCTCCATCTTCCTTTTAGTGCAGTCCATCGGCGTTTCTAATTATTCCTGAGTGGATGATCGACAGTTACAGAGACGAACGGCAGGGATGGTGACGACAATGGCGATGAACAACGCTAACAACAATAAAAGCGGCAACCGCGATGAACAGTGACCACGGTGATGGACAACAACGGCGACAATGAACAATTGGGTATAAAAATTAGAAATCAATGGCGACAAAGATGAAAACGTGAACAATAGCGACCGCGATGAATACCGCCGACGAAGATGAATAACGCCGACGGCGATGAAAGCAACAACGACGATGAACAGCCACAGTAATAGACAACAACGACGATGAACAGCCACAGTAATAGACAACAACGACGTTCCGAGGATGAAAGTTGAAGTTGTGGGTTTTTTTTTTTTTTTGTGAAATTGAAGTTGTGGGTTTGCATAAAGAGGGTCGTGAGTTTAAAATGGGTTTGAAGTGAAAAAGGATTCGGGACACGTGTCTCAAAGTGAACCATCAGATATGATGGATGGTTTGTATTCATTGGAATGCAGAGACAGCACCAAAAAAGCATGGTAGAGGATCCATTGCCAAAATTTTGGAAATGGAGGCTCAGATGTGTTGCTAAGATATTAACAAAAACTCGTAAAAGTTATCACACATTTAAAAGTAGACATTGCATCGAATTACCATATAGACGCTAGAAATGTGAAAATAAGTTAACAAATTAATAGAGAGGTGTTAAGGGTTAGCAGGGTTAGGATTTGGGAGTCTAGAAATGGAGCAGGGTAGGGTTTTGAATTTGATTAAAACCATTTAGGAGCTAAAATAGAAATATAAGATAACCGAAATTTGTGGGTAACAAAATAATGGGACCGATCAAGGATGTAAAGTGTCCAAATCCTATAAGACATTCAAGACTCATCTTACTGTTAGATGAGACTGCCTAACAACACATCATTGTTGGACACGAACATATACAAGAACATTTCTTCCAACAAGACTTTGTACAACAGCAACATGAGCTTACCTTAGGACATGTAGGACAAGAGCAAGAGCAAGAACATTTGCAAGTGCAACAAGAGGGGCAGGAGGGACAATTGAATTTGCAACAACTTGGGATGATACAACAATTTTGGCACCCACAGCTCTGTTTCAAGCAATTTGATTTTGGACATGAGAAGCAACTCCACTTTGGCAAGCTGCAAATGTTAGATAATGAAAGACAACTGCATGTGCATGGTTTGCAGTCACAACAGTTGTGTGGCAATTTTAGATGAAGCGAGCATCCATCACAGCAGCAACAGCAGATCCAATACAAGTTCAAATTCGGCATACGACTGCATCCAAAACATATTCTATATTAGATTAGATTTTCTAATAAATGAACTTCCCCTTTTGAGTTTAAAGAGTCCTTGATAAATTATTAGAAAAATGGAGTATGACAAAGGTACAAAATATAGTGAGCTTCTAATTTGTCTAAACTTATGCTCCTTAGAACATATGGTGTATCTCACAACTATTTAAAGTAAGCAACACTGTGAGCTGAATGTAACTCAGAGAATAGATAACATGCCATGATGGTATTTGATATATGGCCTTTCAAGACAAAAGAGATATTAAGATTAGATAGTCATTCTTGTTCAATTAGTCAAAAAGCCTGTCAATGATTGAAAAGAAATTCTTCGGTTGGAGCTTAAACTATGTTCATCATCCCCTCCAACACGTAGCAGAGTGAAGAAAGCAGGGTAAAAGATATTAACAAATGACAAATTAACTTATCCCACGTCTCAAAGAACAAGTTCAATTCAGCTTTCATGGCAGATTATTATTTTATTAAGTTTCTTGAGACTAATCAGAATTACCATTGTTGAACCAAGAGAATTTCAAAACATTTGAGTAACAATTTAGCATATAGCTAGTGTTTATATAGTTATGCATAAAAAAACCAAAAAGGCAAGCGAATGGTACCAGAGCCACTTCAAAAAGCGACGACATGCCCCACGGTTCTTCTTGTTTCTGTGTGAAAGAGAAGGGCGAGGTAATTAATATAATGATCTGTTTTAAACAAAAAAGAAAGAATGATGAGAACAATTCTTACGTAGGTAACAGCGGATCTGAGTTTGCCACCACAAAATCAACAATCCTGTGATGATGTGACAATTAATTGAGAAGGAGTTTACGTTAGCACACTTAAAAAGTTAAAACTAGTTCAGTTTATATTCATTCTCAGGCTACTAAAAACATGCAAAATTACTTAGGATAAAGGGTCGAAGCAATTTCGTCAGTTTGATCATGCAAAACACATGTGGGCAAGTTGAAAATTGAACGTACTCTTTGCAGTATCTTGAAGCAGGTTGAATGCCTTCGATAGATTTTAATTCCTCCTGGAAGAAGAAAATTAAAAATGAGGATGAAGTTGTTTCAGAAGTAACAAAAGAAGATGGACAGACAGAGACCGTGGTTGGCTCATGTGTGTTGACAAACAAAATGCAATTAAAATGATGCATCAATTAAAAGCTGAAGATGATGCAAGTGAAAACAATGTTTGTAGTGTAAGCTCGGGAAACAATGGGTGTTGGGTACTAATTAAGTAGCTAGTTAGTAGCATTGATCTCTTAAAATTTGGAAACGCACCATGAAACGAAAGGTAAATAAAGAGTAAAGTGAGGGTAGTTTAAGGTAAACGCATATGTAAGGTGTTTGATGAAATGTGAGTAATTAAACTATGCATGATCGGAACTTGGTAACATTTGAGTATGAAGTTTTTGAGGGTTTGAAGTGTGAATAGAAGGAAGAAAGGAAGAGGGTGTTAAAAGAGAAGAAGAAAAGGACCTCGAGAAAAGTGATCTCGCGCTCAAGCATGCGGAGCCTGGCCATTTCACGGCGTTTTCCGAGCAAATCTGGGTAGTCCGGCGGCGACTTTGGGGAGGGCGGCGGAAGGGAAGGAACGAGAGAAGAGCGACCTAAAGGAGTGGCCATGACTGTCTCTCTGAGCAATCAAAGTGACCACCACGGTGACTAGTGACTAGAGAGAGAGAGAGAGAGAGAGTAGTACTGAGTACTGAGGAGGGAAGTGACAAGGCAGCGGAAGAAGGGAAACAGAGTGAGTGAGTGAGTGAGTAATGGTAAGTGGGAAAAGAAGAAGCGGTAAAATCAGGTTAGGTGTGATATAGTACCCATATGAAAAGACTGGGAGAGACAATAATTAACCTGTCTGACACAGGATAATTAAGAAGCAGATGCAGAACACCAGAACCAACATCAATTTAAAAAAAGAAAAGTGAATAATAATGGTAAATGAATGAATGTAGGATGGATGTTGTTATTGTTGTTGTTGGTGGGAGTGCAGGGCAGGAGAGAGAGAGAGAGAGAGAGAATTGAATGGAAGAGGAGGGGGTGATGTGATTGTGAAGGAAGGAAGGAAGGGTGAAAAAAAAAGGAGAGAGAGAGAGAGCATGGTAATTATTAAAAATGGTAAAGACGGCTGAGAAAAAGGCTGCAACTGCAAGGATCAGTAGAAAGCCGTTGAGGAGGAGAGGGGGGGAACGAGGGTCATTTATTAATTGAAATGAATGAATGAATAAATGTGTAAAATAAAGAAAGAAAGAAAGAAAGAAAGGGAGGGGTTTGATGTATGATGTTTTGAATAGATTAATAAATTAGAGGGTGAGAGAGAGTGAGTGTGATATGTTTAGAGTGTGTTTTGTTTTCTTGTTAATTGGGGGGCGAGCAGTGGCAGGTGGCTCAGGCACCTCAACACACCATTCATTCAGCATTCTGTTTGTGTGTATGTGTGTGAGGAAAACCCAAACCCAAACTTAAATCCAAAAGCAGCATACTATACCTCTGTATACCACTTACATTACATATTAACATCACCATGGAAATGGGAATTACATTACATGTATACTATATAGAATAGAATAGAATATTAGTCAAATACAATACCAATAATACCTCACCCCGCACGTGACCGCTACTCAGCAAACCCAAATTCTTGTGTTTTGAGCGCCTTCCTCCTCGAATCAGCCCTGATTTTGAGGACACACACACACAATCACAACGTTCTTTTTTTTTTCTTTTTTTCTTTATCAAACAAAATAAACAACAAATTTATTAATTATTATTATTTCTGCTTTCTTAACATAAACCACACAGTCACACCATTGCTAACGTCAACAAACCCCTATACACCTCACGCGCATGTGCCACACAGTCGCACTGACATCTATCTAATCTACCTATGCAATTTCCTTCCTATTCTTTTATCTATCATAGAGATTCATAAATAAATAAATAAATAAATAAATAAATAATTTATCTAACATATATCCTTAGGATATATTTTAAGATTTATTTTAATTAGTTAGTAGAACATATTTTATTTTAAAATTTACGAAAATTCATTTTAAGAGATAATTTTTAATATTTAAAAACTCACTAGACCAAAATTTAGAAACACATGTTAGACGGGCCATAAATAAATATCTCAGTGTGTACCAATACCAAGCTAAATTTTAGCAACTCAGTGTGAGGCTATATCACCGTACACATACCATTTAGCATGACTCGTGAGATGCCAATTGCGATATCTACCTTCACACTCCGCTCCATTCACTCTATGTTACTTTAACTTGACGTAATACCCAAAATCAAATTTAGTACCAGAATCCTCATGCCCTAATTGGTGGATTGCACGTAATTGTAAATCAATACATATCCAGCACTTGTCAACTACCAATCATATTTACTACGGCCATACTACCTCACACGTCTTCGACCCTATACTTTATGTCTTCCTATATACACCACTCCTTATTTTACTCCTTTTTCTTCTCATATACTGCATATATACAAGAGTAAACTAACAATTTGGTCCCTTAAAGATCATCGAGTTGACAACTTAGTCCCTAAAATATTGAAATGTACAGGTTAATCCTTGAAAGATCAAAACGGTATACTTTTTAATCCTTAAAAATTAAAACGGTATACTATTTAGTCCATAAAAAGGACTAATTAGTATATCATTTTGATATTTCAGGGACCGAGTTGTCAGCTCAGTGATCTTTCAGGGACCAAATTATTAGTTTACTCTATACACAATTAATCTTTTTGTTTAATATTTTTCATATTTTCTCTCCCAATATTTTTTTCTATTTGTTTTACAAATTCAATATTTTTTCTCTCGCACTCACACCACATCCTCTTATCTCTTGCCAAACGTTTCAGATAAATCTTTGAGAAATGCTATATAAGTTTCACTATCTATTTCTCCCCTCGTTAAATTAAAAAAATAATAAAAAGTTAATATAAAAATTTGATGTAAAAGTGAATAATTTTTTTTTTTGCCTGAAAAAGTGAATATTAATGAGGAGAGGAATAAACTATAAAGAATCCATTATTTGGACCATGAATCTCCCTATAGTACTACTCTAAATATTTTACATACAATTTAAAGTTTTCACTGGCTAGCCTTTTTTTTTTTTTTTNCTTTTTTTTTTTTTTTTGCCAAACGCTGGCTAGCCCTTATTACGGTTAGTTTCTGTTCCATTTAATTTTGTACATAGTCGTATAAGTTAACAAAACAAATCTATCAAAATAATAAAAATACATAGTTGAAAGTTGATTAGTTGCTTTGCAAATTAATTATGATGTGCTGATTTTTTATCTATCGATACATATATATACACACACACACAAATGAAATCACACTTTTTAAAAGTTTGTCTTTAGTCTAACCCGATATCATTTACTCATTATAAAGTCACAGGGCCTAACCTATTTATCTTTTACTTACTTATTGATTAATTAATTATAATCGGATGTGTTGAATGGACCACTAGCATTCAAGCATCCTCACACGCTGATCAACGGTAAAGAGGGCCCTTGAAAGTCAAACAAGGTCATCGGAGGGTGTGTATGTGTTTGAGGCTTTGAGCGGACCCGCTTCATTTTTCTTTTTTTATACAAACCAAACAGGATTACAAGGAAAAGTAACACATACCTGAAGAGAAATTGAACCATACCCCAACTAGGAACTAAATAAACCAACTACGAGCGGATCGATTTTTTTTATATAGTTTTCATTTTAGTCCCTAGATAATATGTATTTTGAGACTTTTTTGTAATTTTATAAAAATATTAGGATCAATATGTAATTTTGAAAAATTTGTTATGGTTAAAATTATAAAATAACTCCAAAATAGTATCAAAGTGTTAATAGAGAATACCACAGAATACTAAAGTGAAATATGATCAAACTACATGATATTAATTATTAAAATATAATTTAGGCAAAAGTATTCATTTCGTCTCCAAACTTTACACCTGCTGTCAATTTCGTTCCTAATCTTTCTTTGCTGTCAATTTTGTCCCCAAACTTTACACATGCTGTCAATTTCGTCCCTAATCTTTCACATTTTGGTCAATTTTATCCTTTGCTCTTACTTTAGCCAAATATTGACGACAAAATCTATGTGGCTAACGATATATAATGTAAAATTAATAGAAAAAGAAACTCAAATCTTAACTTAGATTCAAAAGCAGGATGCAGTTTGTCGTTAATTTATTAAAAGAAGTTAGTCCAATGATAAAATTGACGGAAATGTGAAAGATCGGGGACGAAATTGACAGTTGATGTAAAGTTTGGGGACAAAATTGACAGCAGAAAAAGATTGGGGATAAAATTGACAGTTTGTGTAAATTTGGGGACGAAGTTGACAGCAAAAAAAAGTTTAGGGACGAAATTGACAGTTGATGTAAAATTTAAAGACAAAATTAGTACTTTTGCCTATAATTTACCCAAAAATTAATAAAAGAAAAGTCAAATTGTAATCCAATTGAAATATATCGTTAATTTATTAAAAAAATTTAGTCAAATCATAAAATTATCAAAATCTAAAATATTAAATATAAAATTGACCCAAAAAATAATAACGAAATTAATGAAAATTTTAAAGCCCAAATAAAGATATTTTTATCTGACTTTATATAATAATAAAAATAATGATATAAGTGTTACGTGAACTATCGTTTTCAAATGCAGCCATTCCCAAAAAAGTACAACAAAAAGGTCAAAACTCCATGTGAATAGTGACGAGAAGGGGCTGCGCATGTTAGAATTATCAATTATCCAAAGTATGTGGCTAATTTACACCTGATGTGTCGAATTTGCAAGCATTGAAATTGAAAGGCGTGACTTGAACTCAACGCCATCGTCGTCTTCCTAATATCTCTTCCGGTATCGTATTAGAGATAACAGAAAGAAAAAAAATTGAGAAAGAAACAGAAGAAATAGACACAAAATCTTAGGAACGTATATAAACTTCTGTCAATTATTTTAGATTTAAATCCTGTTAATTTTCTAAAAAGAATGTTCATGTAGCATAGAGTCCGAATGTGAAAAAAAATGTAGCATAGGGTCCGGATGGACTATAAAAATATACATAATTTTCTACTTAGTCAAAATTCTTCATATCTTATATTATATGGCTTCATTCCTTTATAGTTGGTCAAAATTATTGAATTAAAAAATTAAAAAATTTCCCACTTTTCTCTAGCACACGTTCATCTCACCCAAACAAAAATATTCTAATTGAATATTTTAGCCACGTTTGAATAAGATATCAATATCTATCCTAAATGTATGAGGTAATTTCAAATTGGTCCTAAATATTTTATTTATTTTAGATGAATCTTACATATTTTTATAATTTTTCAAATTGGTCCCAAACTTACTCATTTATCAAAATAAAAATTTTATGTAATCTTTAACTTTAAATAATTCAAACGTACAAAGGGCACGCCAAGCTCCTAGTGTATATATATATATACTAGGGGTTTTGCGTGCCCTATATATATAAAATAAATAAGGGACTAAATTGTTAATTTAGTAAAGAAAGAGAAACCAAATAGTAAATTTTCTCTTATTTTTAATTTCATAGACTATAGTTTTAAATATGGACGACCAGAAAAGGGTGGAGCCATATAATATAAGATATTAAAAAGAATTATCCATGGTGACAGTGCTAGCTATACTTAAAAAAAAACTAAATTAATAATTTTATTGTTAAAATTAAAGATAATCATGTTAACAATTTTAATCTTGAAAAATTTAAAATATATAATTTAATTAGTCTCTAAATAAATTTTATTTCAAAATAAAACTGTACATTTAATTTTTTTAAAAAATTAAATTACTAATTTGATAATCTTTTAATAATTAAATTGTTAGTTTATTCAAAAGAATAAGTGTTGGATTCTTTTCATTTATTCAAAATCACTAAACAGTCAATAGTGAATACTGAACATGACATGCATGCAGTTGCCATATATAAAAATCTACGTTATCTAAAAAGGAAAAAGAAAGTGAGTGACGAAAGAGTCCAACAATCATTCACCTTATTAAAATTTTACTAAACTAGGTTCACGTTTTATTTTTAGGTTCACGAAAGAGCTCTCAATAAATTGAATTATTCGTTGTTAAATTATCAAAATTCATATTCATTTTAAGATAAAAACAAATTTTGAAAGTATTCAATTATTCTGGAGATTAAAGAGCTCTTGATATCCTTCTTTTTTTATACAATATTTCTCTTGTTAAACTAGAGTATTAAAAAGAAATCCAGGATCTCCCAATGCAAGGAGTCATACAAAAAAAATTCTATGAATATGTAAAATATGTAAATCTGCTGGGAGAACTCTTTTTGCGATTCTGTCTGACCAAAAGCCAAAATAAGAAACTACTAGTAGCTAGTGGTGGGGGCATCACGGCCAAATTAATGTCTTCTGAAATTGTGTTTAATTTGCCCAATAAAATATAATAAACTAAAAACTAATCAATATTATTTCTGATTTGCATCAATACCATGACCAATCCACATAAAAGCTCTCTTTTTTTTTCTTCATATTTGCTTTCTAGTCCATTAATTTTAGGCCAAAGTCATATTTTGGTCCCCCAGTTATGCTCAGTGTTCCAAATTGGCCCCCCAGTTATTTTTCGTTCCATATTGGTCCCCCAGTTATGCAAAACTTGGCAAAGTTGGTCCCTCTAATGTTTTCCATCCATTTCTCCGTTAAAAAAATTGACAAAATTAATTTTTAACTCCTAAAAGTTTTAATTTTTACATTAAGGACCTTTTTCTCTATAAGAGAACCAAAATGTAAGAAATAAAAAATAATTGGGGAGTTCTATTTATTTTACACAAAAAGAAACTTCTTTATCTGTCTCTCTAGTCTCTCTTCTCCCTCTCTCTCGTCTCTCTCTCTAGTCTCTCTCTTCTCTCTCTCGGGAACCACGACGCATTCATTGCACATATGAACTCGACGGAGGCTGAACGGAGATCGTGTTTCTTGTGGAGGAGTTTGTCGCCGGCCTTCATCAATGGAGGACGGAGGGCGGCGATTCGCGGCGGAGATCTGGGCAGATTTGACGTTTGTGCATTTGGGCTTGCGAGCAGTGAACAAAGGCGCGTTTTCACGGCGATATGAAGTGGCTTCTTAGAGTTTTCGATTCCGACGGCGACACCAATCTCTCTCTCCCGCCAATCGCCAGCAACGACCCTATTCTGGCGTGGGTTTGGTCCTACATTTCCACTATCCAAATGGGATTTTGCCGTAACAAGATTATTATCATGGAAGAAGGTGGGATTTCGCCGTTGCCTAAGCTTCTTAAGGAGGCCAATTCACCCGATGCTTAAATTGTCGCCGCCAATGCTCTGGTCAATGTGGCTACTGATCAACACATAGTGGTCGATTTCATCGTGGAATCGCTTGGGGTTCCGATTATTGTTCAGGTTCTCGGTGATTCGTCGATGAGGGTTCAGGTGGCTGTAGCCAATTTGGTGTCAAAAATGGCAGAACAGAGCCCTATTGCTCAGAGGAGTTTGAGAGAGAGCCGAGAGAGACTAGGGAGAGAAGTTTTTTTTTTGTGTAAAATAAATAAAATCCCCCAATTATTTTTTCTTTCTTACATTTTGGTTCTATTATAGAGAAAAAGGTCCTTAATGTAAAAAATAAAACTTTTAGGAGTTAAAAATTAATTTTGTCAATTTTTTTAACGGATAAATGGATGGAAAACGTTAGAGGGACTAACTTTGCCAAGTTTTGCATAACTGGGGGACCAATATGGAACGAAAAATAACTGGGGGACCAATTTGGAACACTGAGCATAACTGGGGGACCAAAATAGGACTTTGGCCCTAATTTTAAGATGATACATAAACTGCTTTTAAAAATATGATTATATTATTTTTCTTTGTTACAATTAATCATATTTTTATTTTTAATAGTGAATTTTGTGACAAAAGTACGAAACATATTATATGAATTTGATGCTTTCAAATACTTGAAATTGCGTCCATCCACAAACAAGAATACAAGATATGCTATATGGCTCAAGTTATTCCATTTATTGGTCACCACGTCTAATGAATCTGCAATTTTCAGGCCAAAAAAAAAAAATCTGCAATTTAAGACGAANAGTAAGTTAGAATTTTATCTATTATCTTTAGGATAAGTTACAATTTTGATCTTATATCTTTCTTCGTATTTGCAATTTTAGTTCACACGTTCACGTCATACTTAATGGAGAAAATGGACAAAATTTAGAGTAAGATTAAGATGAAATATTTTGCAAATACAAAGAATCAAATCTACTCAAAAAAAAAAGTCTGGTTTAGAATCTGATCAAAGTTATTGATATAGTTTTCTTTTTAAAACTTGAGGTGTGAAATATTTTGTATACATTTCATCTTTAACACTTCGATTTTTGTTTTTTTTTTCCCTTAAACGCGCGTCATTTTGATATAATTTAAACATATTCAAGAATATTTTACTTTGAATTGATTGGTACGTTAGCTCAATTTATATAGATTGATAAGTACGTATATATATATTCATGATACTTGATTTAGAGAGATTTTAGCATATTAAAATAATGAATTTTATTATTCGAGTGTTAATTTATTTATGCGTGAAGCAAGAAATGAAAGTCGGAGAGGTTGCTTTAATTTTCAACATTTTTTCCATGAAGAAAAATTCAAAAAGAACAAGACTGGAAAAATTCAAAATATTCCCGTTTGAAGCAACTTTTGATACGCTGTGCCAAAATTCAAAAGCTGCCCAAACACTTTCTTGAAGACCACTAGCTAACTACTTCCTTTTTTGAGATGTTAGGCTTCATCTGCTGACTCAACAAATTAATTATACCTTTTAAGTTTTCATTTTTGCTTTTGCTCCCCTTAGATTTTGACTGTTTTACTTGTAAAACTACTTATTTAATTTTAAATAATAATCTATTGAAAATTAAAATGATTAGATTAACTTATTATAAAAGAAACGACATTAGAGTTAAATTTAAGATTTTTTTAAAGAGTTGATATTTTCTGACTTCTCTATGTAGCGCTTGTGAACTAAATATCATAAAAATTTGAGAAGCAATTCAAATATAGACCGGAATATAATGTCCTTCATTAATTTTTAAATGACATATAATGTACCCTGTTATTGAAAAATGTATGCAATCACAATAGGTAAGAAACGAAGCTTCCGATCTAGTTCCCTAGTTCATTTTCTATGATTTATCAAAGAGTAATTGATATATATTATTGTAAAATCCATTAATTAAAAGTACCTTCAAAATTGGATACCCAAACATGCACCCTACGCACTAAAATATAATTATATATTTATTTAAATCTGGATATTTATTGGAGCTGATCTAATGATTAAACACTTACTGTTGAGGCCTAAGATTAGGGATGAGATGACCCTCTTAAACACGCTAATTTTATTCTCATCCTCCAACAGCATTGAATTATTATGATATAAATGAAGAGACGCATATCCTCATTTGTCAAAGCCAACGTGCCTTGATACATAATTTTACCTTACATTGTCCAAAAATAAACAATAATGTACTTCACACAAAAGCTTTAATATAAAAAGCTCCATAAATAAACTTTTTAATTTTGTTGATATTTAATAAATCTAATCCAAACGAGCATATTAATCTGAATTATAAGTTATCTAGCTACCAATCAAAGTCCAAACTAACAAGGAAATCCACTCCCACACGCAGATATAAATGAAAAAGATGCAGGCAAGCTAGTTATTAGAAGCGCGTGAACCAAATAGCAAGGTACAAAAAGAAAGTTATATATATCTATATATGTACAGCTTACAATTCCCTGTGTTTCTCAAACCCATGCCCCTATAATACAAAGATTCTCGCTTCCCGCTTTGTCAAAACTTGCCAAACCAAACTCTTGAAAGTTGAAACTAGCGCCCCAGAAGCTAAAAACTATTCATATATTCCACTTCTTTTTCCTTTTTTAATTATAGCTAGCTAGATAGGTAGGCCTATAATTAGGCTAGGCCCCATCCAAATTAATTAATCAATCCAACACTTGTTTTTATGTATAAAAACAGAGAGAGGAGAAGAGAGGAATTAGATTTAGAGGGAAATGATATGATGATGATGATGGGTGGGAAAACGAAGACGATGGCGATGGCAATTATTAGTAAAATGTACTGTTGGAGTAGTGAGAGAGTGCTTGTGGTGAGAAGAAGGCCTCACGTTGTGAATGGAGGAGGGTTTGTGGTCACAGATTGCACCACTCAGCAAATTGTTTTCAGGGTCGATGGCTGTGGAATTCTTGGCTCCAAAGGTGAGTTGATTCTCAGAGACCATAATGGAGATGCTCTTCTTCTCATTCGTCGAAAGGTATGTATATGTATTTTGCATTTTCATTTGATCAATTATTGAAATTAAGGGACATGTCATATGTTTATATATAAATTTGGGAATTCTATCAAATATGCAGGGTGGAATGGTGGAGGCTTTGAGCATATACAGAAAGTGGAAAGGTTACAGCTTAGACTATGAAGGATCAAAGAAACCGGTATTCAGGTTGAAAGAACCAAACTACTCATCATGTTTTGTGAAGAATAATGCAATTAGAATTTGCACGGATGAAGCAGCAAACAAGAATATCACAAGAGAGAAAGGATCATCATGGGACTTTGAGATCAGGGGATATTTCCCCGACAAGGATTGTAGCATAGTGGATTCCAAAGGCAGCGTGATAGCACAGGTAGGTGTCAAGAAGGAAGTTGAGAAGTTGATGGAAAGCAAGGATCTTTACCATGTCATCGTCAAACCTGGGATCGATCAAGCTTTTGTTCTTGGAATCATTGGAGTCCTTGATTACATTTATGGCGAATCCACCTACTGTTAATTCAGTTTCATATTCATATCATGGGTTGAATTTCACTCTTGGAGTTTTGAGCCTTCTTGTGATCCATCAGGACATCACTATTTTTACTTTCAATCTGCATAAAATAAAGGTCATGAGTTTTATTGCCTGGGATCGATCAATACTAAACTGGGAAATTGCCTTGTATATAACGATAAGTAATTATTTGGGTTCGCATTGCGTTTTCTCATGCTAATCCATCCTTTATTTTGTTTTTCCATCTTTTTCCTTTTCTAATGTCATAAATGATCATTAATCATGATTGTCCGTTTCGAAACTATATGACATTTTGGATTGGTTTTGTGATTGTTTTTTATTGGTCATTTAATTAATAAAAATGATTCTTCACTTTGCTTGTTCTCTTATGTTTCAGTGTAGTCTTTATTTGTACTAGTTTGGACCCGTGCGTTGCACGGGTGATGTTCTATGATTTTTTTTCATATAGCCAATATTTATTCTATTGATTTATGTAATTTTTTTAAGAACATTATTCTATGAACTAAAATGTGGTCATAAAATTATGAATTTGTTGTACATACTCTTGATGTATTTGTTTTAAGATCATTTTTTGAATGTACATGCGATTTTTCTAGATGTAACTTTTTTTAGGTAAAAATATCATGGTATGTTCAATTCCATAATAATAATTAATTATTTAATAACTCTGCTAATTATTAAATATAATTCATCTTAAAAAATTTCTGTTACTAAATTATTTAAATAATACGTACATACTATTTGGATGAATATCATATTCTTTTTTTTTTCGTTTTTTATTGATGCTTTATAATTAGATATATTTTAATATAAACATCATATGATTAATTAACACATACATATAAACTATATGATAATGAATGCTTCTATTTGATATAATTTCGTATTGTACGTTTTTTTCATTGTATTTTAAATTTCTTTATGTAAAAAAATAAATATTTATTATCGTATTCAACACCTACATATTGGACCGTTTTGTTAATGTATAACTTGTCATATCGCTTATAGTTATTAAAAAAAATATGAGAAAGAAACATCTACTATTTAATTGGTCTTCCCCTGATCATAAAGTATATATGTATTTATCAACTTTTAGTTAATAAATGAAATTAATTAGGAAGACCAAAATGACCAATTAATATGACCAATTTCACGTGTCATTTTGGTCTTCAAAATGAAATTAATTAGGAAGACCAAAATGACCAATTAACGCTTTAATTTCCCAAAACATCAGCCATCACTTAATTCGCAAGATTTGTCTAGATTTAAGAAGAGTGACATATTAATATGGGCACTTTCTACCAAAATAGAAAGAAATAAAGGAAAATCAATTATTGAGCGCCATTTATATATGAGGAGTATGTTGTGATAATTTCAAGTATTTATGAATTTAATATAGGCTTAAACCGTAAAGATTAATTCAAGAAGTTAAATCAAAATAATTGTAATCAATTTTTTTTTTGGTGAATCTAATTGTAACCAAGTTGATCATACATAACACCCTTACAAATTGAATCCACGGATAAATATAGAACGTGATTTATTTACCCAAATTAAACATAAACAAATTTCATAACATATATATTTTTAGAGTTTCAATTAAATCTTAATCATTCAAAATCATTATTGTAGAGGAAATAACTACAATCAATATTTTACAAATATTATCTAACAAAGTAATTAATAAAATAATCCACAAATTCTCTAACATTATTTGAAAAAAATTAACTAATATATTTTTTTTTTACATTTTATCTAAAAAATTTATTAAAATTATCAACAATACTAATTAACAATTCCAATGTGAAAGTATATTTTGTGGATTAAAATAGAATAAATGTAAAGGTTTGAACATCAAACTAAAATAAACAATAATTTTAGAACCAAAATGAAACAAATCTCATTGTTTAAGGACTAAAATGAAGTTTTGATCTATTTTAAAAGCTTTACTCTGAAGACAAATATTATACTTATAAATAAAAATATTCCTTATACTACAACTAAATATATAATTTAATATTGGTAATAATGATAATTATATTTTGACGAAACGTGGTACGAAATTTGTGGATGCAATCGCATTAAACAATGACTTTATGAGGAAGATAAGATTTTCCAATTTATTAATGTTTTTGAAATTCAAAATAATTACATTTGAAGTTGGACTTAAAAAAATTACATTCTTCGTACAAATTTGATACAACGGTATGAAAATTACAATTGATTGTACTTATTTATTTATATGGTACTATATGTTTGATCATAAGTGTGTTTTCAATTGTATAATGTAGCAATTACTGTAATAAAAACAGAAGTCTAATTCTAATTGCAAAGAATAATCAAACATACCATTTATATGTATAACTTAGAGAATAAGTCAAAAATTACTTAAAACATATAATTAAAATATATTGTAAAAGAGAGGCATTGCAGTAGAACAAAGCTATCGGCAACAAAACAACAAATTAAGGCTAAAAAACGAAATGCTAAGTGAATCATAAGAGTCCCGTAGTAGGGAAGGAAACGTCACTACAGACTTCCAAACCAAAAATAGCCACTATCAAAAATTTGTCAAAGAACCACGATGTGTTGTACAACCGTCAATTGCAAAATTAAACGGTAGTTTACCGCGTATCTCCTTAACTTTTGCCTGAACTCCACGACCAACGTAGTAAACTTGTTTGGCACATTTACTATCATTGTTATATAAGTTGCACGAATATTCGGAAAAGACACATCTTCCTTTAGAGAAACACATAAATTGTAGGTTCGCTGATACGGGACCTAGAATTAAAATCCTTTCCCACCAACTGGCATTCACTGATTTATCTGCTAAGCGCCAAACTTCATACGTATAATAAGGAATCCCACCAACTCGGGATAGCCCTACAATTGCTAGGGAGTTGTTTGTTGATGATAGTTTCCATGCCCTTTTAGAATTCTCCTCAGGCATCGGGTAAGTATGAAACTCATTCTTCTCGACATCAAAACAAACAATGTGCAGGTATTTCTCATTGTGATTGTTTACACCATCAGCGAACCAATATATCTTCCCATTGATATGTATATCTGGTTCATAAAGTGAATTAATATCATGTTGACAATGTTGAGGCGTAGACCAACTACGTTTCGTAGTTAAAAAGGTAGTCAACCATGCTTGATCTGACTTGCCAGATGTCTTCCACATGAATATAATAACAAATGATTTGCTCTTGGCATTGTATGCAAAGGAAGTTCTAACGAAGTCTGCATATTATCAAAGAAACAATCTTATATATAAGATACATCATTTTTTTACATATGGAACATAGAATTTAAAAGACGTATTCATAGCGTACCAAATAAAATACACTTACTGTTGTCAACGAAATACGCTTTAGAAAATATTTATATATATATATAAATTTTTGTATATCATATAGAATATACGATAAAAAAAACCAAAATATTTCTTTCCATAATTTTCTAAAGCGTATTTCGTTGTAAGATTGCTCACCAAACAAAAGCATATGATCCACATTTGGCTCATATATATGCGTTAGAGGAACGATCGCGAGGCCATACCGACAAATTGTGCGATCATCCTCACACTTAGTTGCTATCGTACTCCATTGAAAAAAAATTTTATAGTCATGATTGGTGGACTTGAATTTTCCACGGTTTTGACCAACAGAATACTGTGAGATAATATAAACATCACCCTCGCGCAACGTCTTCTTGTGCTTCTTAATAATCCCATTGCCCTTTATAGAGGCCCCAATCTTTGCGTTCTACAAAGCCAAGGAAAAATATTTGTCCCAAATTTGGTTAGATCAAGCTATGATAATCACACCATGTTTAATAAAATCATTAGGATTGAATTACCTGATTATCACACAAAATCAATTCTAAGTTCCATTCTGAATCTTTCGGAGCATCTTTGTCGTAAGGCGGAAGACTCCACATTCGAACTATCCTAGCTTTGATTGTCTTGCTCTTACGTGTAGGGCCTAAAGGTCCAATGTTTCCAATTGCCTCAAATTGATTCGCCATCTTTCCACGTTCACGAATATAATGTAGCAATGATTGATCAAAACTCAATTGGTACGGTTTCTAACTATCTCGTCAATATATAGAATTAGGTTGGAGTGGTACCATTTTTTTTAAAATGGAATTACTCACGTAATTGATTACAAATTGTAATTTGTAACCCATTATGATCATAGAATTATGTAAATGATGATTTAGAGATACCATATAAATAACGAAAATTGCATTTCCATATTTAGCAATTGTAGTATATCAAAGTATATAAATTATTATTATTTAAACTAATTACAGATAATCCCAAAAAATAATTTCATAATGATGATAAGCTTGTGAAATAACATGCTTAAAATTCTAGGATAAATAACGCCTATGAAATTGGTGTGATTTCCAATCATGCCTTTAGGATTACTATAAATGGAATCAACTATGATTATTTCATGAAAGAACAATCCTAAAATTGGTCGAGATATAGTTCTTAAACCCTATATATGGTTATTAGTCTATGATACTCAAATCCCAAAATCATGGCTGTGATTTGCAATAATGCTTTTAGGATTACTATAAATTGAATCAATTAACAATTTTGTCAATCAATCTATTATCCAGAGCCAAAATTAATGGCACATTTAATTTAGTTTTATAATTTCCACATGGAAATACGTATTTAATTTTGAGCTAAATTCCACGTGCCATGCAATTAGTGGTTTCCAATATGCCATGTAGGAGACAAATCATGGACACGCATTAGTATTTCCAAATTCGATGGTTGGCTCTATGCCACGTAGGAGCCATGTGGCATGATTTGAGGCTTGCTTCTCCTTATTATATCTTAGAGAATAGATTTATTTATTCCTTAATGGAAAGACAACTTTTTACTTATTCGGTTCCTCTTTTTATTTTGGCAAAGCAGTAATTTGGTCACTAAATTTTATACTAATCGTTAATTTTGTCTTCATTCTTTTTTTAGTAAATTTTGTCCATACTAATAATATGTAATATAAAATTAATAGAAAAAGAAACTCAAAGAAAAACAGTATGCAATATATTTTTAATTTATTAAAAAAAGTTAGTGAAAGAATAAAATTGACCAAAGGACCAATATGATAAAGATGACAAACATTTGAGTTCAATCTCTAATTAATTAAGGACTTGGTTGAGAGAAATTTTATGAGAAAGGGAAGATTTTGATTCATCAAAACTCTAAGGATCTTTTTGCAATTTCTTTTTGTTCGTACATGGCTATATTTTTATAGTTAATTAATTAATATAAGAGGCAAGGTATCCGCAACATCCTCACTTGGAGACAAGGTTGAGAATGTTGTGAAGGATTGAAGTAAAGGCTCCTTCGTGTTTAGTCACGATCATTTTGAGTAAGTAAGGTAAGGACTTATCTTTAGTAAATATAGTGTTGTTCTATTGAGCTCAAACCCGCCATCCTTTAGCCTTATTATAGTAAATATAAATAGGGATTATTGTGAAAGGAAGTAAGCTAGCTAAGGACCAAAGTGTTATTTTAGTCTACATGTCATATCCCCTCACCTTTTTCTCCTTCTCACGATAATTATATAGAAAGTTATGAGATATAATGAGTCATTAACTCATTATGAATTAATATGCATTAATATGGTATGATGATGACATATGGCCGTTTGGTGAGTTTTAGTGGCAAATGAATGTAGTTAAAGGCACATAATGCAATATAAATATAGAGGAGGTGAAAAGTGCATGGTTATAAGGCATATAATTACATACTAAGGGCAATTGATTAGTAGCAAGTCTATATATCTATACTATATTATATGGCTCCACCTCTTATGGTTGGTCAAAAATAGTGAATTAAAAAATTAAAAAAGAAAACAAAAATCACCCACTCTCTCTCCCACTCACTCTCCCCACTTCTTTAAAAAAATAAATGAATTAAAAAAATACAAAAAACAATTAAAAATTAAAAATGCCACCACTCTCTCCCCACTTACTCTCCCTATATGAGGTAATTTCAAATTGGTCCTAAATATTTTATAATTTCTCAAATTGGTCCCAAACTTACTCTTTTATCAATATAAAAATTTAATATAATCTTCAACTTTAAATCAATTCAAACGTTACATGCATATTGGCGTGCCCGTTAGGGCACGCCAAGCCCCTAGTATATATATATGTGAGCTAACCGTGGGAGAGGGGAGAGAGTTTAGGGAGGAGATATTGGGAGATAGATATGAGGGAAGATAGAGAGGGAGACACGCATAAGGCATAACATATAGGAGGAGCTAAAGAGAAAGCTTGGTTAAGAGAGATCATAAAGCAAAAGGAGAGAAGAAAGACAAGACGTATACGAGAGAGAGAGAGACATATTTTATGTGGTAGAAGCAACACCCTCTTTCCTTTTAGTTTGAAATGTTAAAGAGAATTACTGTTTTCTTTGAGCTCTTTAGAACATATTTTGTTTTACTATACTTTAAGTTCTTTTGTTTTACCCATTTTTTACTTAAGTGCTTGACTTTTTTCCTATTAAGATCATCTTAGGGACTGTTTCCTAATATTTGCTCTAATATTGTTATTCTTAATATTGGTTATTATTTTACTCAATTTATTTTGTTTTGCTCTAGACCTCCAAGATGAACTTACTTGTTCCCGGAACACTTTTTAAATAATTTTCTAATTCTTGGAATGAAATTGTAGAAAAATCCATTAATTTTTTTTTAGTTTGTTGTGTTTTGATTCGTTTTACCGAAGGGAGAGAACCTAAACACATAAAAGAAATCTTATTGAGGAGTAAAATATGGTTTAAGCTGCAATAGAAACTAACGGATAAGATGTAGTATCAATTAACGGCTAAGGTTGAGCCACTTCAGCTCTTTTTGTTAAATATTGACGGAAAATGACCACATAGTATCAAAGTACTAACGGCGCAAACCTCAGGATATCAAAGTGTCAAATTTTGTCTTTCAGAGTACCAAAATAGATTCGGTCTTAACCACGGGGTACCAAGTACATTTTACCCTAAATATAATATTACTGAGACTGAACAGTAGAACTTAATAAAAAATGCATAAAATGAAAAAAAAAAATTATATGTAATTCACAAATTATTGTACCGGTACTACATTGTGACAACCAAATCTCATGGAGGATATTTCCATATATGGCTGCCCATTCTCTAGTTCGATATTTTTTATTGGCCAGAATTCTCTAGTCCAGTATGATAATATAGTATATTGGTGATTTTTTTGGATGATTAAGTATTTGTCTTCATGTTTTTGTGGATCTATAGCTAATGATTAATACTTAATTGTATCATAATTCACCATTTAGTGGGTTGAAAGCTGGCCAAAAAACATACAACATCCTGAGGAGAATATTGATTATTGGAATTTGGGGTATGAAACTTGTTTTTTGGTTCTAATACTGATAATAGAGGCGACAATCTCAATCCATTACCCATCAACCCAACCAACCCAACCACAAAATTAACCAACCCATTTAGATAATGGGTCAAGATGGGTTGGGTCCAAAAATTGACCCATTAATATTGGGTTGGGTTGGGTAAAACCTGGATTGGGTAAAACCCATGGGTTACCCAACCCAACCCAAATTTGTATCAAAACTACGTTGTTTCATGAAGGGGGTGAATATGCAATTTCATAATTTTTTGCAAAAATTACAAAATGCCTCCCAAAAAAATTCAAAATTTACAAAAAAGTCCCAAATCATAATATTTGAGGACTAAAATGAAAATTATAAAAAACATTTGGACCAAAATTGTAATTTTGAAAAATATGGGAAAAAGGATAAAATTACATATTAGTCCTAAATTTGGAAAAAAGTGCATTTTAGTCCCACCAAACTGTAAGTTCATAGGAAGGAAGATGAATTTTGCAAATTTTTGCAAAAATTACATAATGACCCTAAATATTTTCAAAATTTACAAAAAAATCCCTAGATCATGATATTTGAGGACTATTTATAAATTATTTTAATTTGAAAATCAGTCCAAAATTTGAAAAAAGAATACTATTTATAAATTATTTTAATTTATTAATTTATAAATTAAATAATATAAATATTTATGGGTCATCCCTTAATTTTATGGGTCATAACCCACCCATGAACCATTTAAAAAATATAAATGGGTCATTAACCCATTCATGACCTAACCACTTACGGCACAACCCAAAACCAATCCAACCCAACCCAACTATTTGCCACCTCTACTTATCAACTATGAACTCTCTTTTTGTGGCACAATTCACTAATTTGCTTCACACATTTTTTTTCATATTTCTTTATAGATGCGATTTCATTACTAGAAGTCTAAAACATGTCATCACTAAAATCTTGGTCTAATGTTTATTATTTCTTAGAAAATTCAAATTAATCTATTTTTTATGCTGCTTGGATCAAAATGGTCATATTATTAAGTTTCAGTTTTTTTATTTTTTTTATGGTGTGATACTAGATCTCACTTTTTTTTTTTCTCTTGTACTTATCTTTTTTCCTCTCGTACGTGACATTTTTAGATGATATAACTTTTTGAAAAAAAGAAATAGTAGAGAAAGAAAGCATTATATTTCATCATAGGTGAAGTTTGTATATCTACTATTTCCGAAACAAAGTTTATGCCATTCAAAAATGCTATACATAAGTAGAAAAGAAACAAGTATATATATATGAGAGAAATGTCAAGTCAAGTGCCATATCAATATATCATAAAAAAAAAAATGAAACAACTTACGAGATGACTAATTTGAATCAAAGTTATATAAATAATAGACCAATTTGAATTTTTTAAAAGATCATGGACCAAAATGAATTTTAAAGTAAAGATAATGGAACAAAATAAGAATGCTAACCTAAATTCATCATACTCGAGTGACGAGTAGCTTCCAGCTTCCTTATGTGTCATATGAAATCGAGTCACGACAATCTTTTTCGTCACGGCCACGTATGACTACATTTTTCGCAATTATCAGTTCGCTCTACCCATACATTACTGTCTTCATCTTCTCGCTTTAGCTATATCACTGCCAGTAAGTAACTCAATTCCAGTACTCAATACTTTCTCATCTTGTTTGTTTTCTCAATTTCTTTTTCAGCTAGTCTAGCGTCTGTAAGCACCATTATTTTGCTCTGATTTTATTTCTCTTTTTTTTTTTTTGGTTCTTTTTGGTTTCATTTGATTTCCCAATCGATTCTCTTCCTTAGTCTGGGTGGTTGTTCGCAGGAAAATGGGTTCCGATAAGAGTGATTACGGCTTTCTGAAGGAGATCGGTCTGGATTCCAGCAACTTTGGCGGTTTCATAGATGGCAAATGGAAGGCCAGTGGTTCATCTGTCAATTCCGTGAATCCTTCGAACAATCAGGTTTAACTTTTGACGATGGTGATCGCGACCGTGATCATTATTGTTTATTTTCTTGCTGACAAATATCTTCGAACAAAATTGGGTCCTACTGCTCCATGCAATACTTCTCTTATTTTTTTTAGGTGTAACTAAATCTTCATGTTTTGAGGATTGGGGCTGGTTTGTTGAATTCTATAGTTCGTGTGACTTCTCAAAATTTTGATCACCCTTTTTCTGTCGGAATAAGTATAAACGAATAAACCAATTATTTTCAGCAAACATTTTTCTTTGGATGTGGGGACGGAGAAGAAACTGGTTTTTACCCTAGCTATTTGACGAAAGTAAATCTCAAAGGAGCTTCATTGCATAAACTACCGTATAATACCTGCACAATTTTTGTCACGCTTTCTGCGTTCTACTGCTTTCCTCTTCATATAAATAATTTTGTGAATTTGAAACTAGACTATCGCTAAAGTGACGGAATCAACTGTGGAAGATTATGAGGAGGGATTGCGTGCTTGCAGCGAAGCAGCTAAGATTTGGATGACCGTGAGTTTGTAATTCTATTTGCTTTTATAATTTGTTAATTAAACTGTGCAGTTGAAGTTTTGCATTTACCTGCTCTTGAAAACAAAACAATCTTCCTGAAGGTACCTGCACCAAAGAGAGGTGAGATAGTAAGGCAGATTGGTGATGCATTAAGGGCCAAGTTGGATCCGCTGGGTAGGCTGGTGTCGCTTGAGATGGGAAAAATACTTCCAGAAGGAATAGGGGAAGTTCAAGTAAGAGAATTTACTTATATTTGATATGCTGAAATCTTGATTCTGCTATATTTTGTATGAGAGATGTATCATTTACGTAGATAACATAAATTTCTAACTGTTTGTGCTATTTGTTTCAGGAAATCATTGATATGTGTGATTATGCTGTTGGGCTAAGCCGACAACTGAATGGATCAATTATACCATCAGAACGTAAGATTAATAAATATATTTTAACTTTGTGGTTTATTAGCTTTTTTCCCCCAAATAATCTGTAGATAGAGTTAGACTTTGGTTTTGAAGCTAATTTTTCTTCATGGTTTTCTGCTTTGAGTTATTAACTTATATTTTCCTCTACATGTTTCTTTACAGGTCCAGATCATGCGATGTTGGAGGTGCAGTATCAAGATTATGATTAATTACCCATGTCTTTTCCGTTTTACTGTGGGAGATATAATTACTCACTATAGTGCACGAAATTTTACACCACAGGTGTGGAACCCTCTTGGAATCGTTGGTGTTATTACTGCTTTCAACTTTCCATGTGCTGTTTTAGGTATGCTTTCTCTAAGATTATGAATGAGCTTTCAGTGTATATTATAATACTATTAATTTCCTAGGGTACTAGTTTATTATTACGTATAGCTTGGGAATGTTAATTTGTGTCATCCTGGTCATTCAATTCCTGAAATATGCTTTTAAAATTTCACCTGAAAGCCCAATACATTTATTTAGGATTGATCTTCATCCATAAGCTTGAATATTAGCTTATTCGTGACCACCTTTATTCAACTGCATCACATCTCTGCCCTTTTCAGTGTTCTCAAATAAACTTCAGTATTCCCTTCTCAGATATATTTTAACTTGTTTTCAATTTACCTTTCATATAATACACTTTTGAACTAAGATTGCAAATTTGGATTTTCAATTGAAACTACACCTACTGCTGCCATTATAGTGCCAATTTTGCATAAATGCATGCGTGCTGGAATTATTTTCATATTGGAAGTTTTTATTTTCTTTAATTAAATCTGTACTTGACTGTAGTTCAGCATCATACGGAACTATGTTTTGAAGAATTTTTTATGCTTGTAACAATTTTTTTATTCCCCCCTTATTGTGTGCCTTAGGTTGGAATGCCTGCAATGCATTAGTCTGCGGAAATTGTGTTGTGTGGTAAGTCTACTAATCTGACTCTGGAGATCCTATGGGAAAACCTCTGATCATACCCTGGTGCTGTCTGCTTTTATGTCATGCATATCAATTGTTGCTATATTTTCAACTTTTCTTTCTCAAAATTGTTTGGACTCATGTTGTATGAGTGGTTGTATATAATTTATCAGCATCAACTGATGTAATTTAGTCAGGAAAATAATGGCTGCAGTTATTAGTTATACTTCTGGATATCTTGTATCTTGTTTCAAGTGGGATATTTGGGTTCTAATTTATGTTTGTAAAAGTTGCATAATGGGTATTTTTATCTGTTGTGCTCTATTTCCCCACCTCGGTAGCACAGATAGGATAGTCAACCATTCAAATAATTACACGTCCTAGTATCATATTCCATGAACAAGAAGGTCAACCTATCAGAAAGGCATTGAGATACTTGTATTATCTTGCTGATGAACTGGTTTATATACCCTATGAAAAATCTATCTGAACTTTGGTGCAATGTTGTCAGCTTCTACCTTTAAGGTGTTTATTGAAATTTGTGCCATTGTCACTATAATTTTTTTATGAATCGAAGGAAGGGTGCTCCAACAACTCCGTTAATAACCATTGCTATAACAAAGCTGATAGCTGAAGTTCTTGAGAAGAACAAATTACCTAGTGCTATATTCACTTCTTTCTGTGGAGGTGCTGAAATTGGTCAAGCAATAGCAAAAGACACACGCATTACCCTGGTTTCATTTACTGGAAGTACAAAGGTATTTCATTCACATTCTTCGTTCCTTGTACATAATGTTTTCTCCAGGGTACATGATCAAGCTGATTAATCGTGCAATATAGTTTCCACTCCACGTATATTTTTCCACTTGGATGATGCTCATTTCAGTTGCCTATATAATATAATTATAAAGTATCATCTCCAGTTTTTTAGTCCTAGTGGTGCTCAAAATATGACTTCTGATCATAAAACTTAGTATCTTCCAGTGAAACTATACTTGTGTAACCTACCATGTAGTCATATATGTGACTCTCATCCCCCATCTCCATCAGGAAGATAATGAGAAATTGAATACGTGACATCGTGCAGAGATATGCTAAATGCTTACCAAGTTCAGTGTGATTTATGGATTACAATCTGTGCGGTTGAGCTGATTATGATGAATTCCATACTACAGGTGGGCTTGATGGTCCAGAAAACAGTCCATGAGAGGTTTGGAAAATGCTTACTTGAGTTAAGTGGTAACAATGCAATTATAGTCATGGATGATGCAGACATCAAACTGGCTGTGCGCTCTATTTTGTTCGCAGCTGTAGGTACAGCTGGTCAGCGTTGCACAACCTGTCGTAGACTGGTAATAAACTATCAAAGACTTGAATTTCATTATTTTGATGCAATCACAGGTGCAGAAATGGTTAGTTCAAAGTAATGAAGGTTTTAATCATTTTACTTTCTTGCACTGCAGTATCTTCATGAGAGTATTTATCAAAATGTAGTGGATCAACTAGTTGGACTCTATAAACAAGTCAAGATTGGGGACCCCCTGGAGAAAGGGACCCTAGTTGGGCCCGTACATACTCGTTCTTCGGTGGAAAATTTTCAAAAGGGTATATCAACCATAAAATCTCAGGTACGTACGTTTGTCTTCCAACGTCTTATGCTTTACTCTATATTTCGCAAACTTTTGCTTGAGATGGGTTCTGGTCACTTTCGCTTTTTGGTGGAGTTTTTTACTGGATACTCTGATCATCAGGGAGGTAAGATCCTAACAGGGGGATCTGTTTTAGAGTCAGAAGGAAATTTTGTTCAACCTACGATTGTTGAGATATCTCCAGATGCTCCAGTAGTCAAGGAAGAATTGTTTGGTCCTGTTTTATACGTCATGAAATTTCAAACTTTAGAAGAAGCATTTGCATTGAACAATTCTGTACCTCAAGGATTGAGTAGTTCAATCTTTACCAGAAGACCTGAAGCCATATTCAGATGGATTGGGTAAGTGCGGATAGACTTCTTTGTCTCTTTGGTTTGTGGTTATATATATACTCTCGAACTACATGTCTAAACCAGTGAGTTAGGCTTAGGCTTAGGCACTAAAATCTTAACCAAAATCTCATTCTCCACAATTGATGTTGTTGAAGATTCTCGCGGATTTTTAGTTGTGTAAATAATTTATTTTGCATGTATATGAACACTATTCAGGCCACTAGGCAGTGATTGTGGAATAGTGAATGTCAACATACCGACAAATGGAGCTGAAATTGGCGGTGCTTTTGGCGGAGAAAAGGCAACTGGTGGTGGCCGTGAAGCTGGGAGTGACTCCTGGAAGCAATACATGCGTCGTTCAACTTGGTAATTGTTAAATTTATCATGATGTCATTGGTCCTCTGTTATGAGTTCAGTTGTGCATGTTTTTTCTTTTTTAAATGTTCTGTGATGACATGATAATTTCTGTTATTGACAGTACTATCAACTATGGAAGTGAACTACCATTGGCTCAGGGAATCAACTTTGGCTAGTGAGCTATCCTTTTGCATAAAGGTTCTGTAAAAGTTAAATTTGGTTATGTTATCTAAATATGTAGTATTGAACTCGGTACATTAAACATGCACCATAGCTGCAGGCTCCAGGCTTGATGTTTATGATACATTAAGCAGATATTAAATAAGTTAGTATGTATTCCAGTTTTCCTGACAAATAATGATATAAATAAGAAAGAAATGGATATATGGCACAAAAGTGGACAAGAATGCTTTATTCTTTTGCACATTTCTTGCCACTGAAAGGATTGTTGACAAAAGTAAAGCAAGACATGTTCACGGGTTAGAATATGCAGCACAGAAGAAATGAGTGCTGATTTTACACAGGCAAGGGACGAAACGAAAAGCCAAATTGCTGTATAAAAAAAGCTGTATTTACTCTATAACGTATAGTACTACTGTGATAGAGTAGCAGGTCCTCATATATGGCACGACTTTTGTGAATGCGAGTTAGTGGGAAAGGAAGTGGTACTATGAAACAAGTCACATGTGTTGGCATCAGAACTATGTTGATAATGACTCTGAATTTGTCATCTATGATCATTTAACCCTTGTGGTCTACGTGGGGTCACTACAGCAATCACGTACAAGACTCGATTTAAAAGATTATATCCTTAACAACTTTCCTCACCTTTTCCTCCCCTATGATTAATTTCAATACATAACGTCTTATCTTGTCTTACTCGATGCTGAAGGTTGTCCCTCCCCTTCAACTTCTATGAGTTCTATCATCTTATTCTCAATTTCTCATCCCTCTCCTAAGGCATCTATTCTCACAAGGCTACTCAACTCCAGCTTCAAATTCCTTCGAAATTTATATATTAATATTTATTTAATAAATTTTGTTGGCACAAATTTCAACAAATATATATTTAAAAGTCTTATGTTAGCTTTCTTTGTGTTGTGTTAAAATATTAAGGCTTAAGTGCACTTTTGGCCCCATAACTATGACAAAGGTTTCATTTTGGTCCCATAACTTTTTTTGTTGCAATTTTGGTCCCATAACTATGACAAAGGTTTCATTTTGGTACCATAACTTTTTTTGTTACAATTTTGGTCCCATAACTATGACAAAGGTTTCATTTTAGTCCCATAACTTTTTTTGTTGCAATTTTGGTCCCATAACTTCTCAAAAAAGGTTCCACCGTTAGTCCCTTGGTGAATTCCATCCATATTTAGCCGTTAAGTATGACGTGGCATAGTAACTAGGATCATGATGTGGCAAAATAAGATGAAGTGGACTGAAATAGGAACTATATGCAACATATTAAAACTTATCTATACTCAACCATCATATATACAAAGAGTGGTACTGACAGGGACCAATTTGGTGGGGAAGAAGAGACTTCAAGCAGAAGGCACCGACGAAGTCGATGGGATCCTCAGCCAAAGTCGAACGATCAAAGCAGCGGTGACGGCAAATCGGGAAGCAGAACGAGGAAGAGGAAGTCCCGTTGGGCTGACGAGGAAAAGGAAGTACCACTCTTTGTATATATTGTGGTTGGGTATAGATAAGTTTTAATATGTTGCATATAGATCCTATTTCAGTCCATTTTATCTTATTTTGCTACATCATGATCCTAGTCACTATGCCACGTCATACTTAACGGCTAAATATGGATGGAATTCACCAAGGGACTAACAATGGAACCTTTTAAGAAGTTATGAGATCAAAATTGCAACAAAAAAAGTTATGGGACCAAAATGAAACCTTTGTCATAGTTATGGGACCAAAATGAAACCTTTGTCATAGTTATGGGACCAAAATTGCAACAAAAAAAGTTATGGGACCAAAATGAAACCTTTGTCATAGTTATGGGACCAAAAGTGCACTTAAGCCTTAATATTTTAAGGCAACACAAAGAAAGCTAACATAAGACTTTTAAATATATATTTGTTCAGTAAGTAACCTTACTCGAGAGATCAATATCATCTTAAAAATATATCAATCCATTTTAATTATGTAGGGATATTTAAACATTTATAAAAAAGTTCAAAGTGCACTTTTGGTTCCATAATTTTTTTGTTGCACTTTTGGTCCCATATCTTTTGGTTAGGTTGCAGAATTAGTTTCATATCTTTGCAAAAATTACCACCGTCAATCTAACCTGACCAAAATATAGAAGACTAATTCTGCATATGACCCAAAGATAAGAGATCAATTTTACAATCTGATCAAAAGATATGAGACTAATACTGCAACTTGACCTAAAGATATGAGACTAAAAGTGTAACACAGGACCAAATCTTCAACTTAAGCAAAAGATATGAGATAAAAAATGCAACAAAAAAGTTATAGGACCAAATTGAAATCTAAACAAAAGTTATGGGACAGACTTTAACCTATAAAAAAGGAGCGTATAATTCTATTAAAAAGAAAAGTAATTTTCTTTAAGTATGATGTCATTCATGTTCTAAGTTCTATATATGGAGGTAGTGTGTATGAAAGATATTTTGTTGATAAAGATAAAATCTATTTTGTTGATAAAGATAAAATCTATTTCGATGATCTCTGTTTTTTCTATTTTGAAGAATATAGTCCAATTCATCCCAACAAAAAAGAAAGTAATTAAATGCTATTTCCCCTATTCACCCCATGAGGGAAGCACGTATGAATTACGATGATTACGCGTAGTCATGTCATGTACCAAACTTGATATTTATATATAGTCATAATTATCTACATCACTAGGCATATGAATATCTGTGTGCAACAAAACAATATGGAATGGTTCGCACCGTGGATAAGCTTGGTTGTGGTGGTTTTTGTAGGTCTTGCAATTCAAATCTTCTACTTCTCACCAATACACCCAATCATTCTTGAACCAGTACCACCCCAATTTTCTTCACTTGTTTCCCCTTTCACCATTAACAACCATTTGCACTCAGTCATCAAACTTGGAGATGGCCTTTTAAAGGATCCTGAAGATGTTTCTATAGACAAACATGGCACTATTTATGCTTGTAGCAGAAACGGTTGGGTACTACGATTCTACACAAATGGCTCTTGGGACCACTGGAAGAACCTTCATTCTTCTTCTACGCTTGGATCTACCATCTCAAGTGATGGTTCTCTTATTGTTTGCGATGCTGAAAAGGTTCAAAAAACTAAAAAAACTCAATATCGACCATACCTTTATACTATATATACTCTTCAATTTCGTTTCTTATATATACATATTTGGTTCTATGTGCAGGGTTTACTCAAGGTTTCAGAAGACGGTGTCTCAGTTCTCGTCTCACAAGTGAACGGTTCTAAATTAAAGTAAGAACCTACGTCAAATTAACAATTTTGAACATATATATGTATAATTGGTTTGCTTATTTAATTTCATGGGTTCTGCGAGTTGTTAATTTAGTGTTTGATGTAATTTCCTTTCCCCAGAATTCTATGGCTAATGCCATTAGTCTATGTGGCTAGGCTAGCTCTTATATCCTAATGTGATAAACACGCATGAAAATGAGACAAATTGGCTGCACCGCAATTAGGATAAGAAAATAGCCATTTGATTTTTCAAAGAAACATCTTTGCTGCATTAATCCTGCCTGCATCATCATTCACCTCAATGATTCATAGTACTATTTAAAAGGCTTTATTTACTTTATAGTTAATTGATTCATTGGAGGCACTAAACTAGATTCACTACGTCTCTTTTCAGCGACATCCATTTCTCTCTTTCATTCCCATCAACTTGTGCGCACCCCTTCAGATTTTACTATTTTAAAATTTTAAAGAATAAGTGTCTTAATTAAAAATGACTAAAAATGAACTCAATTACTGTTCCATTTGTGACTTACATATACTAAACAGTACTCCTAGATTACTAGACCAAGACATTTGGCTCAACTCAAATAACACCTTCCTTGCACCCAAGAGTCAGATACACACATCTCTGATAAAATATTGCTTTGTACAACCAAAGCGTTACAGAATTTTAACTTTTGGTACAAATGAAATGAGAGAGTTGAGAAATTAGTATCTGATGAAATTGGTTGAAGAGCATTCATGCAGGTTTGCAGATGAAGTGATAGAAGCATCAGACGGAAGCCTATATTTCAGCGTTCCAAGCACTAAATTTAATTTTCATAAGTGGTATCTTGATGTGCTGGAGGCAAGACCTAATGGGCAGGTTCTCAAGTACAATCCAACCACTAATGAGACTTCTGTTTTCTTAGATAATGTCAGTTTTGCTAATGGTGTTGCTCTCTCCAAAGACCAAGACTTTCTTGTCGTCTGTGAAACTTGGAAGTAATTTACTCTCTTACTCCTAACTAATTAATCCTATACTGGCTTGGCTAGTGTGCTAGCTGATATACCATATATATATATATATAATTGATTTGTTTGTGAATGATCAGATATAGTTGTCTAAAGCATTGGCTAAAAGGAGAGAAGAAAGGCAAAACAGAGACTTTCATTGACAATCTTCCTGGCGGACCTGATAACATTAATCTTGCTCCTGATGGTTCTTTCTGGCTGGCTTTGCTTAAGGTATTTCTTAATTAATTTGTATGATGAGATTCAAAAAAAGATTTCCTTATTGCTTAAAAATTAATGAATAAATGAATGAATTGACAGCTGAGTTCTAAAGGGACGGGGTTTGTGCACTCTTGGAAGGTTTTGAAACACTTGGTGGCTTCATTCCCGAGATTGATGAAAGTGGTGAATGGTGGGATATATGAGAAGGCAATGGTGATGAATGTTGGAAGTGATGGTAAGATAATTAGAGTATTTGACGATAATGAAGGTAAAGTGATGAATTTTGTGACTTCAGCTGTGGAGTTTGAGGATCATCTTTACGTGGGAAGTCTCAATTCCAACTTCATTGGAAAACTACCCCTCCCTAAACAGCTACAAACTTCATGGCAAAAACTTTAGCTTTCACTATATATAAACTATAAAGGTATGATTTTTACTTTTTTTAAAAAAAAAGAATCGACAGAGTCAAATAAATATTTCTTTTATTGAAGCATCATATAGCCTTGTGTATTTTAATTATTTCATTGCAGAATAATAGCTCATGGTTTCTACTTCAAGTCTTCAACTATAGAAGTATCCCAATCAATCCTGCAGCTCAGTCTACGCTACAGCGTGCAAAATTGCCTAAGTTTCATTAACTATCATACTTTCTCGTGGATCCTCTGTATTTGAGAAGAAAATAATTTTTTTTTTTGGTATTATAAAAAACAATGGAGGAGTACAAAGCAAACATCTTAAAGTCATACTCTCGGGTATGCAAACCCCGAGAGTCATAACTTGAAGACGTTAAAAACTCAAGTGCATAAAGTATCAAAGAAAAAGAAAGCAAACCAAGAAGAAAATAATTAAAACGTACAGGTTCGCTTATTATTGATTAACAATCTTATAATTTTTATAAAAACTTTTTTGCCTCATTATAGAGAAATTCACCTTCCTCAAAGACAGAGGATCGGTGTTCTCTTTGAAAGTAAAAATTATGAACTTCCCAATCTAAGCTTTAAAAGAAAAAAGAACTCTCAGATTTAATCCAGAATCAATTTTTTTCACACTAGTAGATGAACAATATAAAATATAAATCTATCAATAAAATATTGGAATAAAAATTAAGTTATAATTAATTTCTTAAATTCAATACATAGAAGGACATTATTAAACTTTCATTTTCTCCTGTAATTAATAATCTATATGATCAATGACATTAAATTATACCACGAATTTGTGACTCATCATATCATGCATATAGTTTTTACTTTTTCTTCTTTTTTTTCTTTCGTAAAATATGAAATTCATTGCAAAGATAATAATAGTTCAGTACAGACTAGACACATACAACCATGAACAGTACAAGCAAGAGCACCACGAGAAAAGTTACAACAGAGAGGGCAAAACCAAAAAAACATAACATAACAACACAAAAGAACAAGCTACAACCTAAGGAGTTAACCAACTCCCATACGCCTGGGGTAAGTTCTTCCATCCTTGTCATCATGCAAAGCCAAAAAGAGAAAGGAAGGGATGCCATTGAAGATCTTAAAGTCATTTCTGTCAGCAAGAGCTCTCTTGGCCATGGAATCCGCACTCATATTGCCCTCTCTATGAATGTGTGTGATGCTAGAAGAAAGCAACACAAAGAGGTCGGACCTGCAAGAGATTATAAGAGGGTAGAGATGGTGACTAGAAGATAGATTATTATCCAGGATAAGCATCACAGCAAGTTCAGAATCAGATCCAACTAAGACATTCATGATCCCTTTGCTTTTACATAAAGATAGCCCAATTTTAATTCCCCAAATTTCAGCTAAAAGAGAGCTACCAAAACTCAAGAATTTGGAGAAGCCAACAACCCAATTACCCAAATGGTCCCTGATCAGACCACCCGTGGCAGCCATTTTAGAGGTGGGGTTGAAAGCTCCATCAATGTTTAAATTTGAGCTTGTAAGGTGGGGGAGGCTTCCAACCAATGTGGCAGATTTGGGCTTTCTGTGTATGTTTGTATCTAGCAGCTAAGAAAAAGAATTCTTGTGCTTTAGAAATGGCATTGTTAGAAGTGATGAAAGGGGAGAAGGTTCGAGATTCAAAAATCTTTTTGTTTCTAGCAATCGAAAGGTATCACTGTATCAGAGTAAGTAAGTGAAAAGGGTTCCCATAGGAATTTGGTGATTGGAGATAGTTTTGGAGGTGATGTTGTGCTTGAGCCAAGACATAAACGGGGTTAGTGGTCTACTGGGCCCTTTTGCAACAGATTCGTTAAGCCCAAAAAAAGAATCTCGTGATCATGAAATCATCCAACCACCAAAAACAAAAGTGTTTCGGACCAAAAAAAAAAAAAAAACAA
>QANZ01032026.1:0-65743 GCA_003254925.1 Chamaecrista fasciculata | reverse complement strand
TTTTGTTTTTTTTTTTTTTTGAATTACACCCAACGGAAACAAGCTAAGGAAAACAACTAAAAAACTAAGAAACAATAGGTGCCCTTGATGTAGTCTATGACTATCATAAATGTTACTTTTTTCTCTTACTACTTCTCCCCTCTTTTTCCGTTCATGTCCAAGTAATAATAGGTACGAAGATTCAGTTAATTGTTTTCTTTATCTTATTTATCATTAGCAATAATTAATAAATCGTGCCTACTGGCTATTATGAAAAATTACTTTAGAGTTGATTACTTCACCAAAATAACCTATAATCAGACTTAAAACAAGAACTAACTTCATTTATTTGATTATGAAATAAATAGTTTACTTTTATAGCTCAATTTAATTTTTTTTTATTCATATTCTAAATTAGACAAAGAAATGACTCATCAAAAGTATAACTTAGAACTTGTCATATTCGAATCGAGAAAAATATTTTTTTTT
Source organism: Chamaecrista fasciculata (assembly GCA_003254925.1). Taxonomy (NCBI): domain Eukaryota; kingdom Viridiplantae; phylum Streptophyta; class Magnoliopsida; order Fabales; family Fabaceae; genus Chamaecrista; species Chamaecrista fasciculata. The sequence goes on along the minus strand of QANZ01032026.1, from coordinate 65,275 downwards.
GGGCCAAAAAATCAAGAGGAAGGTCATTTATTTGTTGAGATCACAAAGTGAAAGTTTTGAAAAATTTTAGAAGACCAAAATTAAAGGATCCTGAAGATGTTTTTATAGACAAACATGGCACTATTTATGCTTGTAGCAGAGACGGTTGGGTCCTACGATTCTACACAAATGGTTCTTGGGACCACTGGAAGAACCTTCATTCTTCTTCTACTCTCGGATCTACTATCTCAAGTGATGGTTCTCTTATTGTTTGCGATGCTGAAAAGGTTCAAAAAATTAAACTCAATATCGACCACACCTTTATACTATATATACTCTTCAATTTCGTTTCTTATATGGTTCTATGTACAGGGTTTGCTTAAGGTTACAGAAGATGGTGTCTCAGTTCTCGTCTCAGAAGTCAACGGTTCTAAATTAAAGTAAGAACCTATGTCCAATTAACAACGTTGAACATATATATGTATAATTGGTTTGCTTAATTAATTTCGTGGGTTCTGCGAGTTGTATAGTATTTAATGTAGTTTTCTTTCCCCAGAATTCTATGGTTATTGGCTTATTGGCTAGGCTAGCTCCAATAAGTCCTAATGTGATAAACACGCAGGAAAATGATACAAATTGGCTACACAGCAATTAGAATAAGAAAATTGCCAATTGATATTTTTCAGAAATATCTTTGCTGTTTTAATCCTACCTGCATCAACATTCACCTCAATGATTAATAGTACTATTAAAAGGCTTTATTTATAGTTAATTGACTCATTGGAGCGAGGCACAAAAGTAGATTCACTACGTCTCTTTTCAGCGGCATCCATTTGTCTCTTTCGTGGCATGTTCATCATTCATCAATTCTTTCTTTCATTCTCATCATTTTGTGCGCACCGATCAGATTTTACTATTTTAATTTTTTTAAAAAAAATGAATGTAATAATGAAAAATTACTAAAAATTAACTCAATATGACTTAGAAACACCAAACAGTACTCCTTGATTACTAGATCAAGACTTTTGGCTCCACTCAAATAACACCTTCCTTGCACCTAGCTAAGAGCCAGATACACACATCTCTGTCTGATAAAATATTGCTTTGTATAACCAAAACGTTACAGAATTTTAACTTTTGGTACAAATGAAATGAGAGAGTTGAGAAAAAAAATTATGAATATAATATACCACCCACTCGGACTATAGCTAGTGCCTATGGTGGTTGAATGTTGGAATTAGTATCTGATGAAATGGAGTGAAGCATTGATGCAGGTTTGCAGATGAAGTGATAGAAGCATCTGATGGAAGCCTATATTTCAGCGTTCCAAGCCTATAAGAATTAAAATGTATTAGTTCTATAATTTTCAAGGATAAACAAGTATAAACTAGACTTTTAGAAACTGAGTTGTAATAGGTTTACTCAGTCAATTTGTGTGAGATTCAAAAATGGAGTTATGAATGGCTTAAAATAATGAATGAATATAATGAATGTTACAGATGAGTTCCAAAGGAACGGGGTTTGTGCACTCTTCAAAGGTTTTGAAACACTTGGTAGCTTCATTCCCGAAATTAATGAATGTGGTGAATGGTGGGATATATGAGAAGGCAATGGTGATGAATGTTGGAAGTGATGGTAAGATAATTAGAGTATTTGACGATAATGAAGGTAAAGTGATGAATTTTGTGACTTCAGCTGTGGAGTTTGAAGACCATCTTTACGTGGGAAGTCTCAATTCCAACTTCATTGGAAAACTACCCCTCCCAAAATAGCTACAAACTTTAGCTTTCACTATATATAGCTTCCACTAAAGTTTAATTCGGTATGATAGAGCCATATAAATATTTCTTTCATTGAAGCATCATATATATAGCATTGTGTATTTTATTACAGAATAATAGCTCATGGTTCCTACTTCAAGCCTTCAAGTCTTCAACTGTACAAGTATCCCAATCAATCCTGCAGCTCAGTCTATGCTACAACCTGCAAAATATTTTCTACTGTAGTCTGTATCATAACTCCTTAAACTGGTGTGTAAGCAATTGCTATAAATTTAATTAACTATCATATACTTTCTTGTGTTTCATAAATATTGAGTCTTTAAGCTTTTTTTTTTTTCATAAAGAGGAATATATTAAAAAAAAACAAAAGGCAATAATATTAGTCTATCCCAACTACACGTGGGAATTCAACCCAATACAATCAGCAAAGCACAAGCTACTAAGAAGAGATGGCATAGAGCCCAAAACAGTAAAATGTTTCCTATCAACTAATGCAGATTTAGCTAACACATCAGCAGGGGCATTGCTTTCACGGTGAATATGCTGCGTTTGAGTTAATTGAAACCCTACAAAACTTGACTTGATAAGAGATAGCAAAGAGGCCAAATGGTGAGTATCATAAACATTAGAAAGAAGAAGATGAATAGCAACTTTGCAATCAGTTTCAATAATAAGAAGGGCAGTCTAGATTTTGTGCCAATTTAATGCCTAAAAAAATAGTTCAAAGTTTAGCAAGTAAACTACAAACAAGACCAATGAAGCTATGAAAACCTGAAACCCAATTTCCCAAATGGTTTCTGATAAGTCCTCCAACAACTATAGGACCTTGACCATCATAAAGTTGTTGACAAGCTCCATCCGAATTAAGTTTTCACTAATTTAAGGGTGGGGGAATCCATTTAATGTGAACCACAGAGAAAGAAATTTAGCCATTTTAGAGGAAGAAACATGGCTAACAATGGCAGAATTGAACACCTTCTCATTCCTAGTCATCCAAATGTGTCAAAGGCCATAAATGAAAAAGGTTCCATGAGAAATTTGAGATAAGCTAGTATCATTACAGCAAGAATTAGATTTTATCCCTCCATAGAAATCAGAGAAATACGACAAATTAAAACAATCCTTCAACTTTGAGATAAGCTAGTATCACTAAGCTTTCTTTGAAAGTAAAATTGATCAATTTCCCAATTCAAGCTTTAAATGAAAAAGGAGCTCTCGGATTTAATCCACAGTCAGACTTTTCACACTAGTAGATGAACAATATAGACCTATAAATAACATATTGGAATCAAAGTTAAGTTACAATTAATTTCTTATATTAAATTTAATGACAAATAGAAGAACATTAATAAAATTTGGTTCTTCTCTCGTATAATTTAATAATTTGTATGATCTCTGGCATTAATTTTTTTTTGTCAATCATGCATTCATTCATGAATTATGAGAGAAGCAGTACATACAAAAGCAAGCCCAGCCCAAACCTGGAGGAGGGACCGGGGAGCCCAACTATAATAGGAAAAGAAGATGAATGTGATACACAAACAAGGGTTAGTGGTCTACAGGGCCTTCTCATTATGTATTTGCTAAGACAAAAAAAAAAATTTCCGTAATCATTAAATCATCCAACCACAAAAAAAAAAAAAAAGATGTTGCCAAGTATCACGTGTGAATCACAGTCACCTTGTGACTTTTAAGTTCTAACACAAACGTCACAAATCTCGATTCTCGGCATTAATTAAGACTCTTGATTTGGCCAAAAAAAAAAAACATGAAGACTCTAGATGAAATTATTTTTCTGAAGTTTTATTCGGTCGAAGATATTAAAAAAAAAAAACTCTATAAAAAATTTAGACTTGATTGAGAAAAACAAGAGTCTATAATGGTAAGGGTATTTTTAATTTTGAGTAGATATATGTTTTATGACTTTATCTAGACATCATTTGCACAATGTAAATTTCTAATTAATCTTTGGCCAAAAATATTATAATTGCATGCAAGAGAAATCATTATTTGTACCTTATAACCTTATTGATCATGTACTCAATATTTTCTTCTAGAAGTTAAAAATTATAGCTTTTTAGAAATTCACTGCCAATAAGTAGGCAAAAGAGATAATTGATTTTTAGTTTCTATTCATTATTTGGTTTATGAATATCATAAAGTAATAATAAATGTGACTTTTTTCTTACCACTCCTCCCCTCTATTTGCGTTCATGTCCAAGAGTTTGTCAGAGTCCTTAATCTTATTTATCATTAGCAATAATTGAAAAATTGTGCGTAATGGGTATTATTACCATAATTATCATTTGAGGTAAAGCTCTAACTTCCCGAAAAGGACTCTGACAAACTCTTGTAATGAGATCTAAAATTTTTGCAATAACTTGTTAATACTTGATAATGACGAGAAAAAACATGTATAAATCTAAGCTAGAAAACGATAGTTACAAGGAAAAGCCGTTATTTGTTAAGAGACCCGATTTATGAGGAAGCGTCAAAAAGTGAAGAGACCATAAAGATTGCCCTACTATGTCTGTTTATAATTATTTTTTTCCATTTGAGTTATTATAATTAAATTACATTCTTTCATTCTTGTTTAAAATATAAATACCTGCCCAGCACAGAAGGGAATTAGTACAAATTGGTTCATGCATTCGGTGGTCCTTTTTTCATTTTTAATTGATGAATCTCACTCGGCCGCGATCTCCGCTATTCTGCCCACTTCGTCTATCTTCTTCAAGATTTCATTTTCTGGAATTCTTCGACCCTCTTTCTCCCTTGATTTATTCAGGTTTCTTACTTTCTTTTTCTATATTTATGCCATCCTTCCCCATTTGGTAATTCTTTGATCGTGCCAACATTGTTTCTTGTTCTAGATTTACCAACACTTCTTTTTGGAACACAGAGCTTCTCGTCCGGGTGGGGTTTCTAGTTTCTCCAAGTTTCAGCAAGTTGCTGGTTTTATATCTGAATCAGGTAACATCGCTTCTTCTTCCTGCATTTGGCAGCTAATTAAGGTGTTTCTTCTGAGCGCCCAGATCCGTTGTTATTTTCAATCGGGAAGCCTGGTCATTGAATTTATGCCTGTTTACGATAGAATAGATAGCTAGCCAATGAACTTAGAAAATCGATATGTTTTTCTTTGTTTTTTTTTTTGTTTAAATCTTCTTTAAGTTATTATTATAGGTTTCCTGTGCATATGTAGTATTTGCTTCCTAAAATGATTTACGCAGCTTTTGAAACCGAGACAAATTGTTGAATTAAGCATGAAATTAGAACCCTTTGCGTGTCTTTGTAAGTGTGCTAATCTTTGCCGATTACGTGTCTTTGTATGTGTGCTAAATCTGCTTTTACGACTATGATTCACTGTGTTTGACTAAATGCCGAATTTGTGCGCAGAAGAGGGTTGGAATTAAGTGTTTGAGTGACAAGCATTAGGCTTTGACAGTATTGGCTGCTCTTAGCATTATGATATGTTGGACCATTATTGGGTTCAAAGCTTTACATATCTAAATGAATCTGCGGTTAAAATCCTTGTTTTCCTCCACCATAGAGCATATGTTAAGTTGTTTAAAGTTTTTGACGGGACCAAGCACCATTATGACTCAGAGAATTGTAGAATCAGTTAAAATAAGGAAGGATCCCCACATGAACTAAGATAGAACCAAAGAAAACTACAAAGTCTACACGTTATATAACACAATAATCAGCTTTTGTCATGTTGCAGTGGGCAACATAGCTAAGTCTAGAATATTTGTGGAGGAGGTACTATTAATAATAATACTGTATATGATATAACATGATAAATTAAAGAAGCCTCGTGATAATACATATTATATATATATCATATATTCTAACCCTCCTCCTAAATATTTATATAGATCCTATTGCAAAATCTTAGTATCATGGGTAACAGATCTGTGATGACAGCTACTTAACTTGTTGGTTATTTGGAAATTAGGGATGCGGTGGTGCTTGCTGTCAAGCTACAGTTGCAGAAGGTGTTAATTGAAAGTGAAGCTAAGATCCTTATTGATGACTTAAATAGTTGTGCTAGTGGGATGAGTTATGTGGCTAATAGTTTATCTGAGATTAAGAACATAAGTTTAAACTTTTCTTGCTTGCATTTTGTGTGGTGCCCTCGTAAGGCCAATATAGCAGCTCATGCATTGGCTGCGTTTTGTAAGACCAAAACACTAACAAATCAGTTTTGATTGGGGACACCATCTGATGAGCTAGTGAGTGTATTATTGGCTGATTCTGCATTTTAATGAAAGTTTCTTTTCTTATATAAAAAAAAAAATTTGTTGGTTATTACTCAATTCAAAACATTCTGTAAAAACAAGAAATAGAATTAAGGATGATGTAATTAAATATACTAGGCTTCTCAGATGTTTTCTTCATTAGATATCTTAAGAATTTAATTGGGAGTTTTGGAGATAGTAAAGTGAAACAATCATTAACAAGAAAAAAAAAAATAAAACAGAATGGGTTAGATAACACAACACTACCATTTATAGCAAATGATCAACATTTTATTTAAAAACTTGTCTGAGTTTCAAACTTGAGGTCATCAAAATAGGACAAAAACAAAGCAAGTGAGCTAGTCCATAATCTGTTATAATTTAAACCTGTTGCTACAAATTGGGAATTTAGATCCTAGTCTTTATGCTTATTCTTGAGATGGTGGGGAAAGAGAAATCAGGTTTGGTTTCCAAATTGCTTCTGAATGTCTTGGAAAGATATGGTAGCAGATCCCCTTCTTTTTGCCTTCTGCTGAGAAGGATGTTCCCTCCTTCCAGTCATGTATATAACCTACAAAAGCATAAGAATTTCCATAAAATACAAATCTTCACAATGAGTTTCATGGCATGGTATGGAGTTTGGATACTTTAATATAAGAAAGTAACAAGATAGTATTATGTAAAATGAAGAATATAAATGAATTCATATACTTTGGCTATTGATTTTGCTAATTTAAGTACTAGAGATTTGGGAGGAGGATTAAGGGTTGATCATGAACTATGTCCAAAGTATCTAAAGTACTTTGGCTATCTTGACATTCTTATCTTGAGTACTTTGGCTATTGATATCGATTTGATGGTTGATGTTGATAACACATTCCTACTGTATGTTTTTTTTTTGGCATTGTCTAGTCTTCTAGATGAGCAAATTTATCAGTTTCATAGATTTTTGGCTTATTGGACCTGAAATTCAAGACTTTTTTTGTATGCAGGATGAAGGGAGGTTTAAATGGATTGAAGGGTAAAGAACTTTCACTTATTACCATCGTTCTTCTGTCCACGACCATCCTTATATGGACCTGGGAGAAAACCCCTGGTCTTACTGCCTTTCTTCCTCCTCAAACACAAGTGCAGCTATCTTCAGGTTCTACTTGTATAATTCTTTTGGTTTATGATGATATTCTCAGACATGGCAATATCAGTTAGTTATTCTAGAAGCATGTATTAATACTGAATGAGCATTCTTTCTGAGTTCTGACTTTACATGGTCTGCTTAAAATAAGATAATCTTAACATATATTGTCCTAAAGAAATGGTTCACGTGGACATACATCTTTAGTATCTTGATATCACATAGTACTCCAAGCTTTAAGTTTACAATAGGTAAAAAAGCATGCATTTTAATAAATAGTTTGTTTTCATTGGTGGTTCTGTATGTACTGTAGATCTTTCAATAAGTAAACCTGAAGTCAACCTGCCAGCATCAGATTCACATGTACAAGTAGGTAAAGATGGATCTACGTTGGCAGAGAAACAACCCATCAATAAGCAAAAGGAACTGAAGTTAAATGTAGCATCTCAGACAGTTTCTGCAGAAAGCTCTACTAGAAGGAGCATAGATGAAAGTAATACTCGAACTATTTCACAGACAGAACATAAGACACTCCTTATTATTATTCTCTCTGGTTTAAAGGTTTAGAAATTGGGATCACATCATAATGCTTCATTTGGTGGCATCTTTGTCAACTGAGCATTTTCATTTTTTGACCTATTTATGTCACTGATGTTATGCTTATCTTGTCCTTTGCTATTTGATCAAGTTGTTGTTCCTATCTTTGTGGTACGCCCAGTTAGTAGGGTTAATTTGAATATAATATTATGATATAGATAGCATATAATCGTCGTGTTCCTTCTCCTATTTGTTCTAATATCGCATGAAATAAGGGTCAGTCTATAACATCCTTGTAGCAGTACAACCATTAGCAGCTAGCTCATAATCTTCTTGTCCCTTCTCCCATCCCTCTAAATGCGTGTTAATTTGTTATTGCCATGCTGAATCTTAAACCTTCTCTTTCACTGTGACGGTGTAGAAATTAGCTCGACGACATCAGACAAAGAAAATGAACACAAAAGAGTCCTGGAAGCTGGGAACATCCAAGATGTACAAAGTCTTTCCAGTTCTACAAAAATAGATAAAGAAAGGCATCGAGAAGAGCGGAGGAAACCATCAGAAAATGGAGAAACTGCAAAAGGTTTTGTAGCTTCAACTTAATCACCATAGAAAAGCTTCAATTAATAGAAAAGAAAACTATTGTTGGAATTATGTTACAGAACATAAAGGCAGATGGTTTTTTATTCAACATATTAATCTATTGTTTATCTACCAAGTTCCTAAAATGTTCAACTTATTTGGTTGTTTACATTATTACATACCATGCTCTAAACCATAAAGATGTCATTATCTTGATTTTAGTACCATTTCATTTGTTTGTTAGTTTTGTGGCAGCCTACTACATAGCACGTAATCATTATTTTAAGCAGGTGTCTTGAGAGCAAACTTGAAACTTACACATATACCCATGGTCTTAAATTGGGATAGTAAAATTGCCACTGAATTTATTAGCTGTGCTAGTAAGGGTGATTTCATGAACTATTTTTATTATCCTCATTTTGAGCCTCTGTAGTAAACAAATGAGATGTATCATATATTTCTCATATTAGATAAGATTTCAGAAATGCAAATGATTTCCATATTGTTATATTTCTTGGATCAATTATATATTATAAAGATTGAATCATCATTCGTCAGCAGCAAGGATGATTTCATACACAAATGTTGGACTTGTGAACTATCTTTTTCTAAGTACTGTTAAGTAATGATTGTTCTTTGGCTGACCCCTTCTCCAGCCTGTAATTATGCAAAAGGAAAATGGGTTCCAGACAACAACCGGCCTTTGTATTCAGGATTTGGTTGCAAGCAATGGCTCTCAGGTATGTGGGCTTGCCGTTTGACACAGCGCACAGATTTTGCATACGAGAATCTTCGATGGGAACCAAAAGATTGTCAAATGGAGCAATTTGAAGGATCTAAGTTTCTGAGAAGGTATTGTTCTTTCAAGTCATATATATAGGTTGTACTTTTTTGTAATTGTTAAAGTCCACATTTCACCTATTCATAACTTCCTAATAATGCCCATAGGCCCACTTAAAATAATTGATCCATAGGTAGCACCCCAAAGGACCGAAAATAGGGTCAGCTTTTGTGTTAAGGTCACACAATAATGCTGTGTTGGAAGCCTTTTTCTTTTAGTTTCCTATGATTTTAAGGAAAAGTTGTGCTCAAGTTTTTCCATGAATGAATTTTATCTTACATTCGCTGAAGCTTTTGGATGCAATAGATAAAATATCTTGTAGATGTAAGGCAAATTGATGGTAATGTTGGTTTCTTCAGGATGCAAAACAAAACTCTGGCTTTTGTTGGGGATTCATTGGGTCGGCAGCAGTTCCAGTCTTTAATGTGCATGATCACTGGTGGCAATGAGACACTTGATGTGGAAGATGTGGGGAAGGAGTATGGGTTGATTGTAACTGATGGGGCTGCCCGTCCTAATGGGTGGGCTTTCCGATTCCTAAGCACCAATACCACCATCCTGTACTACTGGTCAGCAAGTCTCTGTGATGTTGAACCTATTGATGTGAATAATCCTAACACCGATTATGCCATGCACCTTGACCGGCCGCCAGCATTCTTACGCGAATTTATTCACAAATTTGATGTCCTAGTTCTCAACACAGGCCACCACTGGAATCGAGGAAAGCTCAAGGCTAATCGATGGGTGATGCATGTTGGTGGTGTGCCAAATACAGATAGGAAAATAGCAGTGATTTGGGGTGCCAAGAATCTGACTATTCACAGTGTTGTTAGTTGGGTGAATTCACAGCTTCCAAAATATCCGGGTCTAAAGGCATTCTTTCGGACCATCTCCCCCCGGCATTTTGTCGGTGGGGATTGGAACACTGGAGGCAGTTGCGACAACACTAAACCAATGTCAGTAGGAAAGGAAATATTAGATGAGGAGTCCACAGATCAAAATGCAGCACATGCCGTGAAGGGGACAGGGGTAAAACTCTTGGACATAACGGCTCTTTCACAACTTAGGGATGAGGGTCATATATCACGATTCAGCATGACAGCCCAGGCTGGCGTGCAGGATTGCCTACACTGGTGTTTGCCTGGTGTTCCCGATACATGGAATGAATTGATGTTTGCACAAATGTAGAATCAGATGATGCTGGTGAGTGTAGAATAATATATGGTGGTGGGCATTTAGAAGTTCAGAGTTACAGCCACTCCTTGGCTTTGGAAAAAAGTCATAGGATGAATGAAAAGTTCAGAGTTGAACTTTGAGCTGATCAGGTTAGAGATTGCAAGCTGTATAGTTCGGAGACATGTGGGTTCATGTGACATTGACCACTAAGATGTGTCTTGTGGGATCTGTGTTAGGTGATTATGTAATACATGATTAAATACTGCCCTTTGGATTCAAGGTAGGAAAAACTTTTGAAGATGAAGTTGCAGCGCAAAAGCATCTGTAGATTGTCACTGGGAGTTGCTGCTAGTACCTCAAGACAATAGGACAGAAAGATACGGTCTATCTAACAATACGAAAGTTAATTATTGTATTTTTTTGTAGTACTGAAAAACATTATTTATACTTTTTTCAGGAAAAATAAATGATTTTGATTCAAGATTTAAGATGTTACTTAATTATAGTTGAAACTTAGATTATGTGTGACGTGATCAAGAGGGGGAAAAAAAATATGGGCACCACCACTAACACCAAGCACTAGTAACATCGTTAAATAGTTAAGCGCACAATGAAGAAGGGCCGGCAGTTGATGTATTAGTATGGGAGATGGATAGTTTTATTTTTTTCTTTAATAAAAGGGAGATGGATAGTTAGTGCTTCAATAATATAGACTTGAGGCTGTGTGCCCTAAGGGGCACGCAAATATGTATGTAAAATAAATAAGGGATTAAATCATTAACTCAGTAAAAAAGAAGGGATCAAATAATAATTTTCCTCTTATTATTAATTTTGTACTATAGTTTTAAAATGTGGACGACCAGAAAGGGCTAGAGCCATATAATATAAGATATATACATTTTCAATAAAATATATTTTGTTTCAGATGATTTGACCTCCAATTTTGAATTCCACTATTCTTTACTTTACTTCACACTTGGATTCTCTACTTTCAAGTTGGGCCATGCCATTGCCAACCCACAAGAACGTGGAGTTATCTTAGCATCCAATTTTGCAATCAAATGGTATATATTCCAAATGAGAAGTTGGAAGGAAATAAAATATTAACTATATTAAATGATTTATTCTAACTTCAATACTCTTGGAAGATTAAATCAACACTTTTAACTCAAAACATTTTAGTGGTTCAAAACTTAATTTTCCCAAAGGTAAGACTTTGGAGAAGTAATTAATTTAGGTTATTGATCCAATTTTTCAACTTTTGAAATTTGTACTTTACAAATAAAAAAAATATCACATAAATTTTGAGATTGAAAAAGTTAAATTCCATGGTTAAAAAATAGATAGCTTAAATTATTTATCTCTCTATAAAATTTCCTTTTTGCCAATTGAATGAATTGTTCACCAAAACAGTGTACAGTAACTCGTTTTTTTTTTAATTCATATAGAACTTTAAGAAATTGATAATGTAAATATGTAATAATGTTGCCAATTGAATGAATTGTTGAGCAAAACAGTGTACAAGTCGTTTTTTTTTTAATAAAACATTAACTCGTTTTTTTATTCATATAGAACTTTAAGAAATTGATTATGTAATAATGTTGGACAAAATATGTTAACAAACATAAGTGTAAATAATTACACGACAATTTTAAATATGGATATTGCTTTCAAAACATCTTATAAAATAAGGGTCTTCAAATCTGTAAAAAGAAAAAAACAATAATAATAATAATAATAATCTTACACATAAAATCTGAAAGTAACAAATGATAATAATCTTCTTAAGGTATCATTCATTCTTTGTACTAAAAAAAAAAGGTTCCATTCATTCTACAGTTTGGATATACAAATGTTTGTTATTAATAATAGATGAAAGCGAAAAGGTAGAAATATGAAAGGATTAAGCGCAAATCTTGAATAATGAATAAATTAATGAGTTATCAATTGAATAAAGCAACTTTGGGCGGTTGCTGAATTATATGACTAAAAAGCATTAATAGGAACTAGGAAGAAAATAATTGAGAATGGGAATCAACCTAAATAAATACTCCCTCCGTCCCTTTTTATTTGCTTCATTGCAGAATTTTTTTTGTCCCTTTTTATCTGCTTTGTTATGAAATCAAGAGGTCATCAATGAACTTTTTTACCATTTTATCCCTATTTAATATTATAGTCATAATGGACAATTTGACTTTTGGTAGAGAATTATTTTGGGGTTCTGTAGTAATCAATTGGAGTAGGTTTCATAAAAAAATTGTGAGAGTATTTAAATTAGTTGGAGGAATTTAATTTTTGAAATATGAGCATTAAATTGATGATATAATTAAGTCTAATTTAATAAGGGTAATATAGTCTTTTTATTTTAAATTTTACATTAACTTTTGTGATTTAATCATTATATTAATTTGTGTGCAACAACCTTAAAAAGCAGATAAAAAGGGACGGAGGGAGTATAAATATATTAAATAAATAATGGGTAGAAGAAGAATGAATGTGCATTGTGGTGTGGGCATGAGTTGTGAGTGTAATTGCCGACATGGCAAGGCATAACACGCGTCGCAATTCGCGTTGCACAAACGCAAAACCTGTGTTATCAAAAGTGCCTTTAAAACGCAAACTATTTAATTTAAATGGCGAGGGAGAAGAGTAGCTATCGTCAAAATACCGGAATTCTAAAACTAACTCGATGAGTATGGGTTTGGATCCCGTATACGTCTTACCCATTTACTCATTAATAATAATAAATATATTTTTATATATAAAAATATAATACTTTAACATTTTTTATTGAAAAAATATTAAAGTTTTTATAAATATAAAATATTTTATTAATGCATTCATATTTATAATTTATTTTTAATTTTTAGTAATTATAGATGTAAAAAGTTAGATAAATATAAATTTTATATTATCAAAAATAATTTATTTTAAAATTTTTTTAGGTTCAGGTTCAGATATGGGGATTAGACTACTCAACAGATATAAGTATAGAGATTAATTTTGATATATGCTCACGTATGGGTATGGGTACAGGTATTATAATAATACCCTACCCATACCCTATGGATGATTCTTAGAGAAGAGGGACCCATTCGTAATTACACCTCCATACATGAGATTATGAGTTTTTAGGGAGTGGATCATCTCCCTTTACTATTCTCTACCTCTCTCCCTTTACTTAAATCTTGTCCATTAAATGTATCTAATGGATTCAAAATTTGCCACGTCACAATGCCCATAGTTAAAGACATCTTTTCACTCACTTTCACTTGCTTCTACACAATTCTACGCTTGCCTTTTTCTTTCCTCTCTAAATTGAATCCTCCCACACTTTTAACCATCGCAAAACACACCAATCCCAATAGTGAGGTTCTTAAACATCATCATGAACTTTATAATATAAGTTGGTTAAAGGATCAATTTGGTCCTAAATGTATGCTCTAATGTTTATTTTGGTCCATTATGTTTTAAAATGTTTAAATTGGTCCTAAATGTTTGCAAAATGTTCCATTTTGGTCCCAACAATTGAATATGGCTTGTTTCACGTTCAAACATGATGAGTTTAGAGCTACTTATTGTTCTCGAAGAGCACTTTCTCTATCTAGTTAGAGCCCTCAGCAGATGACGTCAAATTGATCCTAAAAGTAGACCTTTCGGTTTCGGCCAGATCAGGTCTGGCAGGGCCAATTTTTTTTTTTTCAAATTTTTTATTTTTTTATTTGAACTATTTATTTAATATGTATATTTTTTAACTTGTATATATTGATGAAATAATTAATTTAGTTATATTTTTATTAATAAAGACATTTAATTGGAATTATTTGTTAAAAAAACTTTGATTTAATTAAGATTAAGTATATAGTTATGTATTTTTTTAGGGTAAATTAAACTTTGGTACTCTGTGGTTTAGTCACATTTCACTTTGTACCCTGTGGTTTAAAAAATGACACTTTGGCACCCTGTAGTATTCTTCATTAACACTTTGGTACCTTTTAGAGCTATTTTATAAGTTTAACCATAACAAATTTTGTAATAATTACATATTGACCCCCAATATTTTTAGAAAATTATAAATAGGTCCCTGAATACAAATTATCTAGGGATTAAAATGAAAACTTTTTTTAAAAAATTGGGGTCAATATGTAATTTTTGCAAAATTTGTTATGGTTAAAATTACAATATAGTTCCAAAGGGTATCAAAGTGTTAATGGAAAATACCACAAGATACCAAAGTGTCATTTTTTAAACCACAGGGTACCGTGATATATGACCAAACCACATGATACCAAAGTGTAATTTACCCAATTTTTATATACAATTGATAAAAATAATAATACATATGTATTTTCAATAAATTAAAAGATATCTAGTAGTAGAAAATATAAATTAAAAAAAAATTTCTAAAAAATGAACAATTTCTTAAAGTGAAGCTCAATGGTAGAAAATGATATGGCAAATATGTGTGGGTGTATTCGGCAAACAAATTCTGTACACGGTGGATTTCAACCTTCAGTTGAAAGAAAATAAGAGAGTAGGAGTGACGTGGCATCATCTCATATCATTAGATGCTTTTAATGGATAAGATTAAAGTAAAGGGAGAGAAAGGGAGAGAATATCAAAGGGAGAGGATCCACTCCTAATTTTTTTATGATATATCTAATCTAAAGCGGGCCCCACCCTCTCTCTCTCAAACTCAGAAAACCCAAACGGAAACCAGAATTTGCCAATTGCCATTACAATTACAAAATACAGGTTCACACTCTCTCTCTCTTTCTCTCTCTCACATACACCACAAAGTCTCTCTCTCTCTCTCCTCTTTGGTGGTAACGTTACAATTACATTCTTCCATATTCGAATCACAACAGAAGAAAAGGATCGTCCATTCCTCCTCTTCCTACCTCTCCGATATCAGACTCTTATCGCCATCGTCTTCCACTTTACCCTAGGCTTTTTTTATTTTTGTGATGGCCTCGGATTTTGCCCGAGCGGTTGATGATGGCCTCAAGCTCTCTAAGCGTGTATACTTCGGCAAGGACAGAGCGGTGGCTCCGCCTAAACCCACATTCATGGATAAATCGCTTCATTCCCATCTTCCCACCGCCCCCATGGTTTACGCTGTGATCTATGATCCCGGAATCGTCGATAATCCCGATATGCCCAGTTATCAGCCCCATGTTCACGGAAGATGCGACCCGCCGGCGTTGATTCCGCTTCAGATGAGTGGGATTGAGCTCCAAGCCGATTGTTATTTGGATACTGCTTTCATTTCCATTACTGGTGTTTGGAGGCTCCACTGTGTTATGGGTAGCCGGATCTGTGATTGTCGCCTTGCAATTCCGATGGGCGAGCAGGTGCGTTTTGCTACCTCTATATGCATTTTATTCTATAATCTTGAACTCCACTACTTGTTCTTTTCTTTCCCCCTTTCTAATTCTTGTGTGTTGAAGAATTTTCGATTTCTATAATTTTAGCTGTCATCTTGTTCCTCCTTTCTAAATTGTTTGACTTTCTTGAAGTTATTAAATAACTAGGAGTCTAAGTATTTGGGGGGACACCGGAGTTAATTAAGTATTGAAAATACATCTCAAGATTCTCAGCTTGTTTTTACCGACGAAACTGATAGTATGGTTCTCCAATTTTGTTTCTTTTAATAATACCCTGGTTACAAGCTACGTATACTTCTCTTTCTCTAAACAGTAGAGAATGTCTTTTTCTCCTTCGTTCATCAAGAGAGGAAAATTCTATTCTTTTGTATTAAAATGAAGTGTGAAAAATGAATGAAGTTTTGCTCCATCCTTTGGATATTTCATAGTTTATTGTTTCTATGGTCCTGGAAATGTTCTCGATTCCAGGAGGGCCAAAGAAATATTTTATTAATATTTATGGTTTCCTAGCTTTACCAAGAACATCCATTGAGCTTCCTGTTCTATTGGTCATTAAACTTATCATCTCCAGATAACCTTTAAAATATATCGCAAATTTTGTGTTCTGATATAATTTGGCTAACAGGGTTCAATTCTAGGTGTTGAGGTCAGTGTTCACAGAAAATCATATAGTACTCAACTGGTTGTCATGGACGACAACAACGATAAGGAAAATGCTACCCGAGCTAAAGATGCAAGCTTTATCAAACCCAATATATTTACCTTAAACATACCAGAGGTAGTCACATTACAAGACTGTGTTTAAACTTTAAAGGTTGTTTTCAATTTCCTGATCCACATCTATTCCTTCTGATAATTTTTTTTTTAAAATGTGCTTGTAACAGGTTTACGGGGGTTCCAATTTATCAATTAAAATTAATTGGTCCCAGAAATTAGTATGCTGCAATGATCAGTTCTCCTTGAATGTGCCATTTTCCTTTCCTAATTTTGTGAACCCTGCTGGAAAGAGAATTCCTAAAAGAGAGAAGATGCAAATAGACGTGAATGCTGGTCTTGGAAGTGAGCTGGTTTGCAACAAAATAAGCCATCCCATAAAGGTTCTTATTATGATTGTTGATTTGTGGGACTCCATTTGATGTTTTACCTGTAATCATTAAAAGGTCTTCTTTTCCCTTTCTGTCCAGGAAGTAAGGCGCAATGCAGGGGTTATGGGTTTCTTATATGATTCTGATGTTCTCTCGTGGTCAAGTGTTGATTTTAGTTTTTCCTACACTGTAAGATTTTTGGCCATTTTCAGTTCCCCATCCATTGTATGATTTAACTTTTAAAAGACACTATCATCAGCATGTGATGTGCTTTTAGGTTTCTTCAAGTCATATAAATGGTGGTGTTCTCTTGGAATCTGCATCTTTGCTTGATAATGATCAAAGAGACATGTACTGCATGTACCTCTTTCCTGGAAATCTTGAGAGCAGCAAGGTTGGTATAAAATCTTTTTTGTAGGCCTACATGTTATGTTTTTTATTTGTTTCAGTTATTCTCATGCCTTGTCCTACTCATTTTCCAGGTGTTCAGAAAGGAGATAGTGTTCGTTGTTGATATTAGTGGAAGTACAGAAGGAAAGCTAATTGATGACATAAAGGATGCATTATCAGATGCTCTATCTATGCTTCACTCAGATGATTCCTTTAACATTATAGCTTTTAACGGAGAGTGTTATCTATTTTCAACATCAATGGAATTGGTCTCCAAGGATACAGTTGAAAGGGCCATTGAGTGGATCAAAATTAACTTTGTTGCCGGGGGCGCCACTAATATTTTGAATCCCTTAAACAAGGTACTCTTAATTTTTCACAGTTTCTTCCAAATCCTTCATTTGAAGCTGTGTCTCTTCAAGTCCTAGAACTACAGTACCTTACATTTTTCTACCTTTATTGAGTGACTTGTCAGAAATTAACCTAATATTTTGTGCTAATGATAGATTAATAGACATAAACATCATTGAGAACTAATTACTGGCTGCCAATGGACAATTACCTGAAAAAGGATATATTCATCTATGCTCAGCTTGATGCATGGGGAACCTATTTCTTACATTCTGTTTCCTCTTTAATTATTCTTTATTCCATATTGGTGTAAGATTGATGATCATTTTAAATGTTTCCCGATTACTATTATTAGATGGAGTGTTTTTACATTGGTTGCTTTTACTCGTCAGGCAATAGAGATGCTATCAGGAGCTCAAAGATCACTTCCAATAATTTTCCTCATTACAGATGGAAGTGTTGAGGGCGAGAGACATATTTGTGATACTATGAAGAAGCATATGATTAACGGACAGTTGTGCCCACGTGTTTACACTTTTGGCATCGGTATGGTTCTCACTTTCTAGTGTTTAAAGTCTCGCTCCTTGGACTGTTAGCACATAGCACGGTCTTTATGCTTGAGGAGCCTCCTAAAATTGTTTATATATTACAATATTATTTTCCAAGATCTTTCTCTAACATCTTTGGGTTCGTTTGTGATTATTGGTTAGACTTCCCTATTCTTTTTTTCGTTATAATGGATGATGATTATCCAAGTACGGTGCAAAATCAATATTCTTTGTGGATGTATTCTCCAGGTTCGTTTTGCAATCATTATTTCTTGAGGATGCTCGCTATGATTGGCAGGGGCCATTATGATGCTGCACTTGATGTAGGTAAGTGTTGAGTTTTACTTAATTTTGTAAGATGAAGACTATTGTCATTGCGAAAAGCTTTTGGATATCAACATGGATGTGTCTAACAAACGATACTTTTGATTATCAAAACAAGTCCATGAGGCATTTGTCTAACAATCAATTAGATCATTGCAGTGGGTAGCTTATTAGATGCATTATCTGGGGCACTTTGTTTTGGTCCCGGGATATTTGCATCTTTTTCAATAAACAGTTTCAACTTTCAAGTATATTTGCTCATTTTTCACACTACCTTTTTTTTTTTTGTTAGTTGATCCATAAGAGTGATGTACTCTTATTATTTATTATTTATTCTTCAAATAATCAAAATACAAAATTCAGTCCTTGAATAGAAATTCAGTCTAACATTCAGTCCTTGAGAAGCTTTCTTCAACGGGCATGCATTCCTTATCTGATTTACTAATGCATGAGCACATTATTAGTTATAATGATCCGACTGGTTTTCTTTCTTTCCTTTTTCTTTTTGGGAATGGACAGATTTGGTTAAGCCTCGAATGCTTAAATTATTTGATAAAGCAACATCTCTCATCTTGGCAAATATCACCATTGACGACGCACTTAATGATCTTGATGAATTTGAGGTTAGACGCTTAACTAGTAAATTATTCCTAGTTTTGTCGATATACTTGCTTTTCACAATCTTCATTCACTTACCAGTCTCAAAATCTAAATATTTGTCATAGTGATTAATTAATTTCTGACAAACCCTGAATTTGGAATTCTGATATGTGAAGACAAAAGAGCCACTGTGTGCCATAATTTGTTTCTATCCTTGTCCTCCTCCTTCTCAAAACTGTATATCCGTAATGCCTAAGATCTTTAGTGATGTATATGTTGTATCTTCATTTTTCTTCTCATGCTGTTTTCTGTTTATATTCTATATTAAGAAATAATAAAAATCTAAGGCTTCTAATCTAGCCACATGCCCTGTGTGACGGCCCCCCAAAAAAAAATTATGTTTTTGTTGCATATTTGCTACTATATATGACATTTTTATCCAACTTAACTTTAAGGTTGCGGCTCACTTTTATGATATGACTTGATAGGTGCATCCATTCCAAATTCCAGATCTTTCATCAGACAGTCCATTGGTTTTATCTGGAAGATATAAGGGGACGTTCCCTGAATCTCTTAAAGTTAATGGTGTCTTGGCTGATTTCAGAAATTTTACAGTGGACTTGAAGACACAAAAGGCAAAGGACATACCTATACAAAGGGTAGAGTTCTGCACCCTTCCTTGCCATTCATTAGTTTCTCCATTTTTGTTTATATGTTTTCCTATACCTCATAACTTGGAGTAACAAATTATTGTTTCGAAACATATTTTATGATATTATTTTTTATAATAAATATATATTAATCATAAAATAAATCTTTAAATGCAAAATCACAAATAATATATCTTATTTAGATTAAAACAAAAATTAACCCCTCCAAACTCTAATCCTATTTGTTGTAAACCTACAATCTTATATATATATATATATATATATATATATATTACCTATCTATCTTTTCTTCACATCTATGTTTATTGCGCTACTTTTCCTTTAATAGGTTTCTGCAAAGCAACAAATAGATCACCTCACTGCTCAAGCGTGGCTTTCACAAAATAAGCAGATAAAAGATAAGGTTTGTCACTTCCTATACAGTTCAGAGCGTAGAAGTGGGAAAAGTGTGGATTAGTCTTCCAGTTCTGATCCTTATAAACAATTTTTTCTTTGCCCATCATTTTATTTGTTAGGTTGCAAAATTAAGCCTAGAGACTGGCTTTCTTTCTGAGTATACTCGTCTGGTCCTACTTGAGAATACTGAGCTCAACGTAGTGAAACATTCAGATGGAGCCAAAGAGGTATCTCAGGTATGTATCAAATGATTTTCAGATCTGTTTTCAAAGTAAACTTGATATCTGAAATCCTGTTTCTCTTTATTTAAATACTTCATTTTCTTTCTATATTTAGCTGTACGGTGATTTAATATATAAATACCTGGGTAGAAGGGTTCATTGGTTAATTATCTTTTGCAAATAGGTTTCAAAGAAGGGCCACCCTGGGACTGAAGCAGATGCCCGAGAGCTGAGAAAAATTATGCTTCCACATTTAGGCATAGGCTTCGGTAACTTGACTGCAACAGCAGAGAATATTTGTCCAGGATTTGAAGAAACAAAATTGCCAGAAGCGGCTGAACAATTGGTTAAGGCAGCCACAGATTGTTGTAGCAGTTTGTGCAATAGATGCTGTTGTATGTGTTGCATCACCGTATGTACTCGGTTGAACAACCAATGTGTAACTGGGTTGACTCAGCTTTGCATTGGTTTAGGATGCTTGGGCTGCATCAGTTGTTGTTCAGAAATATGTTGCCATGGGGCTGATTGAAGTCTGAAATCTCGTGTTGTTAGTTGTATATGAGTGTTGTATATTGCAATCTCAATTTTCACGTTTGTTTATTTCACTTTATATGTATAGTCACATGTTTGAAGATACAAGATAGGGGGTGAAATTGTATTATTATCTTTTCTCTTCTAGTTTAAACGATACTGTCTCTCTCAATTAGTCAATTATGTTTGTACAAATTCTGTATCATGGAGCTTTTATTTTCCGAATAATTTGAAGTATACACTAAAGTTCTGCTCTTTTAAATTCAAATCACGCGTATATATTCTTAATATATTTTTCATTTCAGATTCCTTAAAAATCGAAAGAAAGTTCCTTCCACAAACAGGAAACTACCCAAATTCCTCTGATAAAGTAAATAGACTTACAATTGTTGTATATCTATTTCAGTGAGGCTCATTTCATCACTTACATCACTATTTTTTGTCGAGGCTAAACATCAATTTCATTATCCTTTCCTGCAGGATTTGTTGTGAACTCTGTCTCAACTGTTACATCCGATTCTTCTTCCTCACTGTCTGATGAAACCACTTTTTTCTGGTGGAAGGTTTTCTGAATTCTCATCACCCCCTTTTCCATTGGCCCAATGGCTTGATTTATTGTCAAAACAACATCCTTGACAACCTGTTTTTTGTTCATCTATTAAATATCGTAATCATTCCCATAATAATGAATATAAAATGACATGCAAGGAACTTACCCGTTGACCACCTTCAACAACTATGTCCTGAACACTCTCTTTGATGCTTGTTCCAGGAGACTCAACTTGAGCATTCGTCTCTTCAAGCACAGCTGGTTTTGTCTCGTCTCCTTTATCTATCTTCAAGGACGCTATTTTTTCCTTTGTCACTTTCCCATATGCAGTAGCTGGGTAAAAGTGGTATGGTTTTGCTGAAAATACAAACATATGTGCAACAGCTGCAATGGCCATCTGCATCAATGGCACAAAGATAAAATAGTTTCACTTGACCAATGTTATCAAGATGAGACTTCCATAGAACCTAGATTCTTGTAATATTCCTATATTTTATAGGGAACCAAAGTGGCTGGCTAACAAGTGATGATCTGAAAGACAAGACAAAGGCATAAAGAGGGAACCAACCTCAATGCATATTAGGAAGTCCTGCAATCCAGTTTGTACTTTCCCCCCCTTGGATAGTACTCCAAATTCACACAATAGGGCGATGCCTACACCTTGCCACCAAGTAGCAAAGACAATAGCCTTAAAGCTGATGAATTTTGCAAGTGGTTTTATTGGTTCGAGTCTTTCATGTGTGACATTGTAAAATTGCACAAGGCAATATAATGCCCACATCTGGCTGAAGTTCAATACAACTGCAATATATGGATACCTACAAAAGATGTGAAATGACTATTACTGTTATGAAATTTATCACCATGCACATATAATCTACCGTAAAGGAATCTTATTCGAAATATATCAAACATGTAACAAATAATTATGCGAGATAGTGATGTAATAATACAGATTATGGATTCTGCTTTTATATGAGAAACATACCCATAGTACCACTTGAACTCTCCATCACCATAAACTCCAAAGAGCTCTAACAAAAATGCCAAGAAGGCACAAAAAGTCTTCAGGATCATCTGCAGTATTCTCAGGAGAAATCAGCGTCTCCTTAGAATTACAATTACGCATAGGAGAAAAAATAAAACAGAGACTTACATATTGTACAAGACCAAATTTTTCTATTGAGAGAAGATCTTTTCCAATAGTGGAAGGATGCATGACAAAGTCGCAAAATGATCTTTGTTTTCTGCTGCAATTCTCATCTGATCCTTCCAGCAACGATTTTTCAAGGTATTTCCCTGATTCATTTTCAAGTAGTTGTACGACCCTTCCTTCACCACCTAACACAGTTTGTATTCAAAGGACAGAATTAGTAAGACTTATTCTGACAGATTAGTTTATAATATATTGTCTTCTATAAAACAGAATTCATTGCCCAATAAAATAATGCGAAAATTTGATAGAAGAGATGTTAAGTATCAAAACATCCTCAGCCGTGTTCTCAAGACATTGAACAGCGAGTAAATTACCAAGGCAAGCAATAAGATATCTGCCAAAAGAGTACAAGGCAAATGCTTCATAGCAGTTCCTTAAAATGTCACATGCAAGTGATAATCTTGGATTCCATAATGAGATAATCTGCATGGACAAGAGAAAGAAGAAAAGCTTTGCATTACAATTGATTTCACTTAATCTAACTCTTTTGTGTAGGAACAATTAATTATAATATTATCTATTAATTATTTTCTATATATGGTACTCATTAAAATCCCCTTGGGTCTATATTTATTAGTTACTCAAAATATTAAGTGGTGATTGATTAGAAATCAATTTCTGATTTTATTGAGTAGGAATATCTCCTTGATGGAAGGAAATAATCCCATTAAATCAGGCAAGAGGGTTCCTGATTAAAACTCTCTACCGTAAGAATTCAATTCTCTCCTCTCGTTTAACACTGACTCTCTTGGTTTTGCAGTGTTCTTTTGCTCTCTCCATTTGTGATCAGAAAAAGCTTTGACTATGACTGTATTTATATTTCGTCTCTTCCGCTATGTTGAAACAATAGACTTATCATGATGTTTGGGTTTGTTCTATGTTTCTTGATTTCTTTGTAATAGGACTCATATATATGTGTTTGATTCCGAGTTTCTTACATTTTGTTCTACAGATTTGTGCCTAGACACAATCAGATTACTACTCCATTTATTCTTTCTTATTCTCACAAAGGGAAAATGACTTGGAAAAGAGGGATGGATAAGATTATTGGCTAATGTATACTTTTCTCATTTCATCTAACATAAGCATATGAAACACGCAAGTATAAACTTAATCACCAAATGCTTGTATTTATTATTCCTCTCATTCACAAACTAATGACAATGATACCATAAAGAAATCAAGAATACGTCGTTCAAAGTGATAGATAGAACCTTACAGACTCAGTAGCATAGACTGGGACCATAAAAATAACAGCAACAACCCACTTCTGTTCCTGAACACAAATATTAATTATGGGTTAGGAGGTCGCACATACTACAAAGCGTTCTATTTTGGATTTAGTGGTCAAGCACAGTGGACAAAATGTCTTAAAATGATTTGCTAGTTGTACAAGTAATCTTCAATTTTTTTTTGGTGAAAACAAGTAATCTTCAATTTAATAAACAAATGAACAGGCTAAATTGTAATAACCATCACAACTTCCTGTTTTAAAAAGAATACTATGCCTGGTCAAATCAATCAATTATTGTCGGACCTTCTGTTCTGACTTTCGACAAGTGTCCAATGGACTAAACCAGCATCAGTGATATATTTATAAAGAAGAATTATTGATAAAAATGTGACAACATCCAGCATCTGTTCTTTACTTTTCCTTTCGGGCTTTTGCAGTAGTGAACTAGACAAAATAGAAGACACTAGATATTTGATCTTGGAAAACGTCTTAACTGTAAGTAAATACTATTGAAGACAATGACACCCTCAAGGACCAAGAACCTAAAAATTAGCAATGGTTCATGGGATGTAAGAGGTGAACAAATTTGGAAAAAATAAATAATAGAAAAGGTATACTTGACTCTGCTACCATGAGGAAAATAACTCACCGCAGGATTGGTGTATGATCTGAGATGTTGCAAAATAAGAAAAATGGAGAGCACTAAAGCTATAACCACAAAACATCCCGCAATGATGACTGCTGACTGGTGAAAATCTGTATAGATCCCTTCCAATTTCGAGAAATTAACAGACGCCATTCCTTAAGCATCTTTGACTCCAAACACTTCAGAATTATATGGATCTATGCAGATTCAAGGCATAATTTAGCTTGTACAACAATTTAGCTCGTCGTGAAGCACCACTCTATATATATTTATATATGCCAGAATTCAGAAGCTCATGCACATCCACCTAAAAATTAAAGGAAAATATACAATGTTATGTGCAAGTGGCATATATAGATTGAGTACAGTAGTTCACGTTCTCAGCTCTGGCCATTGGAATAATAATTGTTAATTACCAAATACCTACATTGTTGATGTTTATTACATAAGCCTATCCCTTCAAGCACATAGACTCATTTCGCGATGAAACAGTGAAAAGCATAGGCAGTCTCGTTTCTAAAAATCTTACATACCTGGAAATCACTAGTGAGCAACCTTATGGATTAATAATCGAATATACGCGTAGAGATCTTCGATTCAGACAGAAATTTTATCTCCATCCTTTCATTTTTTCATCTAACAATTTTCTATTCTAATTCAATGCGCCACGTGCATTCACAAAAACAGATAGAAATTGGTGATACAGAGAAATTAAGAAGTAATGAAGAGAAAGTATAATTACCAAGCTGCGTTGAAAATATTGCAAAATCCGTGAGCCAATTTCTGTTGCCTCCCTCTCTATAACTCTGTAACTGTTTACAAAAGTGATTCGCGAATATAACAGAAAATCAAAACGATCCTTGGAATTTGGGCCTTGTGGTTATAGCTTGACACGATTGCAGAATCTCTACTTTGTCAATGCATGAAATGACACGTATGCCTTTTTTATGGAATTTTATAAAAGGACACCTGTCTGTTTAAATCTCTATTTTTAATAAGAGTGCCTGATCACTATGTACGCCAGGGACTTTTACAAATAATGATGACCTATATGTTATGAGTGTCAATAACTGTATTATTGACGAGTAATTACTGAATAAAAAGATGTCGTGTTCTTGAGAGTTAATTGTTTCGATAAATTATGATTAACTATTTAACATATATAAATGAGTGTGTCATTAATTTACATTTGTTTAGAAAGGATTGAGAGAATTGAGAGTATTGAGGAAAGAACGAGAAACGAGGAAGAGTACAGGAGGTATGATTAAGGTCATTAATTGAGAATTGAGAGATATCTCATTCTTTTAGGTCCTATAGGAAGGGAAATGCGGATAGATATAATGAATTAATGACACATTGATTAAAACAGTAAAGAGTACTATATATATAAAAGCCAACAGCTAGCTTGTCCTCTTAGGGCTCATCTCTTCACATGCTTTTGTTCCTCTTTAAATCTATGCCTTTCTTGATACAAGCGTGCTTCCCCTCTAAGATCGCACTCAACAACTCCATTAAATCTAACAACCCATCAACTCAATTTCATTGATTTTGTTACATTTATGATTCTTTAAATATATGATCAACTCCATTATATGATCCTTTTCAGTTTTAGATTACCGGGGAAAATTCGAATCCAAATATAAAATCAATTTAAGTCACTCAATCAATCATATATGTAATATGTGTCATTCAATCTTAATAATACAGTGCCGTGTGTAAGTTTTTATTTTATGGGCTACCATCAATTGTAAACTTATTTCCATATTTAATAGTAAAAATTGATTAATTAGGATTTATTAAGATATATGCGCATGCATAGCCCAAGTCAAAGTGATCTACAATTATAAACTATGTGCATCTGTTTGTGAATAAAATATGACTAGACAATAAATTAAAATATAGGTTAGAAATTAGTGCAACTCATAAGGGGTGGTGATCTTACCATATTTCATCATGTATTTTAGAGACATTTTAGAGCATTTTATATTCATTTGGGATTCATTTGCATGCCTTTATGTCCTTCTATGATGAAATATGATACCTTGAGGTTTGATGATTATTTGGACTATTTTGTGAGTGATTGTGTGGTTTTCTCGGGTTTAATCTTTATTATTTGATTGATCCTCTTTATCCTGAGAATTCACTTAATTTCTCGATGTTCTTGATAGGTTTTAATGAAGTTCAAAGTGTTGAAATACTTCAAGGAAGGTTTAAGGATGTTTGGAGACGAGTCAGGGACCAAACCGAGAAGAATCAAAAGTCTGCCGAGACCGCCGCCGGAACCGCCGCCATGCACAGCCAAGGCGGGTCCGCGGCGGGTTCGCGACAATCCATAATTAAACAGGCCCAAGCCCGATTTGGATGATTCAGACCTAAATTTCTTGGGGAAGCGCCGAAAATAGCATATAGGTCAGGTTTGGAAGTGAGAGAGAGGCTACACACTACTAGAGAGAGAGTTTTACACATTCCGTATCCCGGTTAGCAATTTGGTTTATCGTGTGAGGCTTTTCTTGAGATCATGGCAGCAGATTCTGAAGTTATTCATCTGTCAACCATGAGCGGCTAAATACTCATACCCGGAGGAGCATTGGAGCAAAGCATGAACTAGGGTTTCATCATTAGGGAGTTTTTCTCACACTAGAATTAGGATTTACTTTATTGTTCTTGAATTCTAGTTGAACCTGAGAACTTTTTGGTATTCTGATTCTTGATTAGGGAACTTGGTTTTATTGTTTGATTATGTCTTGATTGTAGCCCTTGAGTTTACACTAGTTTGGTTATAATTATAGATGTATAGCTTTGACAATGTTTATTGTTATAAAGATTATGTTTCTTGATTTTCGTTTATCATCAATTGAATGAGGTTTTCAATACTTGTTGTGGATTTATCTTGTTTAAGGTGTTTGCATGATAGGGTTGTCAATCTAGGTCATTAAGTTATTAGTGACTATCTTACGATGATTTGTGTGGGAATACTCCATTTATCTTTATTAGTAATGATTGCTTAATCCAATTGCTCTGTCGGGTGTTTTCTCAATTTGGCTAATCTGTTCGTATTATTATTTCTTTCAATTCAATCCTTTAAATCAAAAATACAAAAACATTTATCGCTTTATTTAATTATCGTCTTAGGTCATAGAAAACAATCAAAGAACAAAATTTCTGTTGCTTTCTCCCAATTAGTGATAATTAGGTATAATTTGCATTTAAACCTTGCACAAAAGTTCTTCGAGAGATCGACTCGGATTGCACCACTATAGTGCATTTTATTTCGATATTTTGGCCACCTAGCGACGGGTGCAGTCAGGTGGGTTGACTAGAGATATATAATTAGAGCTAAGTTTTCTTTCCATCTCACTATATAAGATTGGCTTTAATTTATAGAGCCAATTACCCATAAAAAAATACTATCTAATATGAGTGCTAGGAAACAATGGATTTATAGCACAAAGGGAGAATTTAATTTTAGATAGAAATTAAATTATATTCTGATGTTTTGTTGGGGTGTTGATTATTATTAGTACATATATATATATATACTAGTACATATATTTGTTACTATATCCCAAATGGTTATATGTATTTAGTTTATATGATATTGATTTATATCTTAATTATATAGTTTTTTTGTCATCTCTGATCTGAATTTATTGCTTGTACGTAATTTGAGAATATTTTGATCTGTTATACAGTATATAGTTACGTTTATGATGGTGAATGATGATCGATGGAGGTGATGGTAACTAGACGAAATAGTAAAATAAAACTGTGAGACGGGACACCGATCCTTTCCCGTAGCTTGCGCAAGAATAAAAGTGATTTTTTAGTTATTATTTTATGGGATGTTCCCGCAAGGATCACTTTGATTGTGGCGTATAAATTTACATGTAAAATTCATTCATAATTTGTAATTGTAATTGTGATCTATCATTTGGTTCTGATGACAAACATCCCAGTTCACCACTAATTTGGGGACACGTGTTTGTCCGATACTCTTCCACTCCTATCATCACGATGCTGTCTGTTGACACGTGCCACATCGTCCACCCCAACATCTTCACGTGCCACCATCTCTCGCCACGTACTCCCTCCCTCCCACACTATATTTGCATTTGCATGCCTTCCTACTTCCTTCCTCACATTTATATGTTATCCCTCATCTCAATTTCTTTTTTCCGAAAATCCCTCATCACATTTATACTAACACTAACAGAAATATTAGATTTTTAAAATTATATGAAATAATAGGTATATATTTATATATATATATAAATAGTTAAAATTTATAAATTTTAATGAAAATTTTAAAAATTACAATATCTATTCATAATGTATATCGTATGTGATAATATTTTCTATTGTTTATCATAATAAAGTTATGAAAAATTAATTTTATATTTTAAAATTTATGAATATATGTTGTGTGAGAGTCATACGGGTGTCAGACACAGACGACGATATACTGTCAAAATAAAGTGTTTATGCTTTCATTGAGGACTATTTGGTTTTCATTTTTATCTCTCCTTCTTGATTTTTACTATCTTTTTTATGTATGGTTGGAGGAGGTTCTAAGGAAGAATATAAGTTGGATTGAGTTGGGTTAAACTTGAAAAAATAAATAATTCAAATTGTATGTATATTTATGAGTATGGGACCAATTCAAAAAATTAAAAATATATTAAAAAAAACTATACATAAAAATTCAAAAAACAAATATGCACACGTTCGTGGATAGATCAATTCCGAAAATCACAAATGTGTAATCTGACTAAACCTATGAATTGATTATTTCAGATTCAGCCTATTGTAACTCAACCCATGACTCCAAAATTAAGTTAAACTTTACCAGTTGACGAGTGAATCTAACTCGCTGCGCACCACGTTCTATTCTAACAATGTAACAAGCACGCTACGACATTCCATGTCAATGCCAAAATTGGTTACGCCTATGGTCCTACTCTCATTTGGATAAGTTTTACTATAATTATTTGTTTCAAAAAAAACAACAGTTATTGATCTGTGAGAGGTGTACTCCAGCTCAGCTTTCAGATTAACTAACTAATAGTTTGTTAAGAGTATAGTTGTTCAGCTTAATTAGTTAGCCGTTGAGCTAGTACGTAGTAATTTGTAGTCTAACTAATTTCTGGTGCTTAGCTTGTCTATATAAGCTACATTGTATTCTCTATGTTAATCAATAAAGTCATTCATTCATTCATTCTCAGATATTTCTCAGTTTCTTCTTAATTTTGCATGGTATAATCGTATTTATTAGTAATATATAAATGTAGACAATATGAAAACAATAGAGTTAAAATGTGTGCATGTTATCCCACACAGCAACGTTTCATTGATGTTTTCCTTTCATATATAAAATATAAAAAGTTTACAATCCGTTTTCATATTAAATTGTTTATTTTTGAGTAATTAATATCAATATACATTGTATATATATATATATATGTTTTTTTTGCCTGAATATACATTTTATATTATTTGTAAACTATAACTGAATTATTATATCAATACCTTATTTAACTTTGAACTGCTGCATACATTTTATAGAATGTTAGCTGTAATTTAAACAGCTAACATTCTATACTTTAAACTGTTCGTTTAAAACCACTTCAAAACTATCATAAAAGGTCAAGGATTCATGTTCGTGTTTAATAACTCATACGATAAAAAACGGCGAACTCACTTTTATTATAACTTCTAAAATTCTAATGAATATATGTGCTTTTGTATTGCTATCTCTTGTTAATACTATTTTGAATGACAACATTTATTTTTCGTATAATATACTGATATACATGATTCTTTTTGCTTCTTCTTGCCAATTCGAACCCATGGCTTCTTGATTAGAGAATATAACTCCAACCAAAGAGCCAAAGGTCCTTTAGGCTGATATACATGATTCATTATATATATGTTTGAAGTTGGGAAAACTATATACTATATATGACAATAAAATAGCAAAGTTAATATATTACGTACTAAATATTTCTTGTTGGCACAAAAATAATTTTTTAAGATATGTTGAATCAAAATATAAACTGTTGGGACCAATGGAGTTTGGGTTTGACAAAAAAGACCAATCTTCTACAGACTACAATGTAACAAACTTAAGTTTAAATTCTTTCGAGGAGATATACCTATATTTAATACTCGATAGTGCATTAAATATAATTACTTCTAATAAAACATATCTATAGGAAAAAAAAGAAATATAAGCTGTTGGTGGGTTTTTTGGAATTTAAATGATAGTATTACTATTATTGTTACTATTATTATTATTATTAAACTCGAGGTGATGAGTCATTCCTTGAGCTCGACTCGGTCGCTTTGCTGTTGTATTTGGTTGTGATGACTGATGAGACTCATCAGACACGTAGCGGTTCGGTTAGTCTGAGACAGGCCACGCGAACTTTGGACTCAATTGGACCATTCTCTCTATTTTAATATTTTTGGAATATACTACCATCTTTCTAAAAAATAAAAAGGAATATATTAGACAAGACCGAAAAAAAAAAACAAGAAAAACAAAAGAGATACCAGCCGCACTTATTCCTGCGTTCACACATAATTTGTAATTTGTGAAATTTGAGATATATATATATATATACTAGGGGCTTTGCGTGCCCTAACGGACACGCAAATATGTATGTAAAATAAATGAGGAACTAAATCGTTAACTCAGTAAAAAAGAAGGGATCAAATAATAATTTTCCTCTTATTATTAATTTTGTACTATAGTTTTAAAATGTGGACAACCAGAAAGGGGTGGAGCCATATAATATAAGATACTAGGGGCTTTGCGTGCCCTAATGGGCACGCAAATATGTATGTAAAATAAATAAGGGACTAAATTGTTAACTTAGTATAAAAAGAGAGACCAAATAATAAATTTTCTCTTATTTTTAATTTTCATAGACTATAATTTTAAACATGGACGACCAGAAAGGGATGGAGCCATATAATATAAGATATACACACACTTTTAGAACTTCAATTGTTAATCTCTAACAATTATATAAAAATAAGACAGAATATCAAATATAGAACATATTAGATAGATAATTTAGAAATTTTAAATATTTCAATACTTTTTTAATATAATAAAATAATTAGTCATTTTTAAAAATATTTTTATTATTTATTTCTAAATTTAAAAATTTTAAAATAATATTTTGATATATTTCGGTTCATATATTAAAATGAATAAAATTTATTTAATTTGAATAAATTCTTAATTTTTTATTTTTGAAAATAATAAAAACTTGATATTATTTTAAATGCTTTTATAATTTAAAATAAATATTTACACAGCATACAAAGTGTAATGTGTCTATATGTAAATTTGTATATAATTCTGGCCAAAGAAAATAAATAAATTTGTACATCACAAAGATAAAGTACAAAGCCATGACATCATAATGCGTCCATAACGTTGTGATTTCTTTTTCTTGTAATTAAGTTTGTTCAAGTATATTAGCAATTCCTTTTACGTGTGGAGAGAATTTGATAATATAAGGAATTTTCATGTAATTAAGTAATTAACCATCACTAACTAACATCCAAACTTTTTGAAGTGAAAAAGTTGTCTTTAAATTAACGGGGCTTACAGAGTGAAACGAATGGTATCATTTTTTTTTTTATTGAAAATATATTCAATTTTATATATATAGTTTTTTATTAAAAATATGGATTTTGATGGAGCCACATTAGACCCCGGTGATGGCCTAGAAATTCTATATCTATGTGTCTTACTTTATAATCATAATAATTCTCTTCTGTCGTATCAATTTCTTATATAAGGATACGATTAGTATATTATAGATTTCACTAATATATTAAAAAAAATATAAATTTCACTAATATTTTCTCTCTTTAATTATTTTTTTCTTTCTCGGCATCAAGAAATCTGAATTCCTTATATAAGCATTTACTCTCATTCATCACACAACTTACATTAAATTAGTTGTAAAATTGTCATTTACTTTAGTACATTTCTCAAGGTTCACTATGTAATTGAAAATCATATGAATAACTTTTTTACAAATTGTACTTTAATTAAAATTCTAATAAGACATTAACATACATCACCTAAACTTGGAGGAATAGAAATCCGAATCTATTAATCAAATTCTTATAAGTCACAAATAATTAAAAACAAAAAAAAACAAAGATGTATGGGTGATAAAGGAGAGAGAGAGAAGAGGCGGCAAAAGGCAGTGTTTGGGAACTTGAACCAGTGGAAACTACTACTTCATTGGGTGTGAGTGTGAGTGTGAAATTCAACACACACTCTCCCATTTCTATTTAAACTCTTCTGCTCCTCACCACTTTCCATCTCATTCTCCTGAGATCTGTGCTCTCTCTCTCTCTCCTTACCTCTTCTCTTCAATTCAATCCCATTTTACAACTTTACAATACCTTCCCCAAAATGAAGGTCACAGTCCATATTTTGATTTTGTCTCTTAATTTTTATGATTCAATGCAGTTATTATATACTACTTTTCTGCTACTCACAATTCATTCTTAACCAAATTACTCATTCATCTCTTCCTTGCAGTTCTTAAACTGGATGCAAAACAAGGTGAAGAGCAGAGGACCACCCTCCATTTCATCTACTCATCGTAAGCATTCTTCACTTTTTTCTTCTTAAGATTTATACAGATTATGACAATACAGGTAATGTTTTGATTGCTGATTTTGCAATGTAGATCATACGCTAGATGAAGCTTGCAAGGATGAGTTCAATGACTGGCCACATGCACTTCTTGCAATTGGAACATTTGGGATCAGTAACAACTTGAAACAAGTTTCTGGAACAACTAGGACTAATACAAGTGGTTATAGTATTATTACAGAGGACTCATCATCTTTCTCTCAGAATCGTGTACCAGAGCCCATACCTGAACAAGAAGAAGACGAAGAATTAGAAGAAAGGGATTTTGAGAAGGAATTGAATAATACTTGTAATTCAAATGATCAAAAGGACACATTTTTCTCAATCAGCAGTTTGATTCCGGGGAGAGGAAGAGATCTCTGTTTCGATAACAGTAAGAGTGGGATTGGCAAGAAATCACTTTCTTTTCTTCTTAAGAAGATGTTTGTTTGCAGAAGTGGGTTTCAACATACTCCCTCTTTCAAAGATCCACTCCCCGCCGAGAGCAGAATGGAGAAGGTAAACTTTGAACCTCATCATGACTTGGATTTCCCAAACTTCATCATTCTCTAATTGAAATAGTTTGAACTTTTGACTTCAGATTTTGAGGGCAATACTCAATAAGAAGATATATCCCCAAGCTTCTTCAACTTCAACGATGATTATAAAGAAGTACCTGGAGGACAAACACAAAATGGCCAAGTCTGACAACGATGAAGAAGAAGAAGAAGATTTCAATGATGCTGCAGAGGATGGAAGTAAATGGGTCAAGACAGATTCTGAATGTAAGTACTTATTTAAGAGTTTATTTTGATGGAGTCAGACATTTTTCTGTATCCTTTGTTCAACATTCGTGTTATGTAATTTTAAAAGTTTAGTGTGTTGCTGCGTCCTATATCAGTGTAAATATCTATACTTCAAAGCTACTTACATAGTTACATAGTGATTATATATAAGCATGAAAAATAAAGAAAAATAGAATAAGCTAATCATGAAAAGAATTATGATTTGTGAGTGCAGATATTGTTCTTGAGATATAAAGTAAGGGGCGATTCTGAGAGTGGACTATTATATTGGAGTAGAAAGGTGAAGCAGCATGCAAGATGAACTGTACGACTAATAGGCCAAGGAAATGTGACAAATGGGAGGGAGAGAGGAATTAGCTGAAAAGAATGGAGAAAATAACTTTACAGCTCAAGCATGTCAATCAGACTCAGAAAGCGTAGTGAAGTGATTTTAATTCCTAATAAAGTGCTTTTCTTACTAATAACTAGGCATTGAGGGAATGATTTTGTAAGAAGCATAAATTTTAAGACTTTTGAATATAATATATTGAGCAGGCTTTTTTTTTTTTTTGTTTTTTTTAGGGGATGCGATGCGAGGCGAGTGTTTTTAAAAGTCGCTTAGGTCAGGATTTCCACTTAAATTTTGTTTTGTTTTTCAATATTAGGTTTTTCTCTTCATTTAAAGTACTAAAATGATCATCCTTTTATAATGAATAAGATATCAACCATGTAAAGAATTTGATTTCTGTTCAATCAATTATGTTCTTCAATTTGTATTGGTCCTCATAATTTCATATCCAGGTTAAATCCAGTTCATATAATATATTGTTATTGTTTTAAACAGATTTTCTTTTACTGAAAAAAGAATTCTCTATTAAATCGAAACTTATGTTAATTTGTCTACCAATTTGATATTCACCCCATACATAAGGAACCAATTTGATGTTTTGGCCACAAAAAATATTTATTTTTTTTTAAAAAATATGATAAAGTAACTTTATGGTTTTTAATAGAAAATAATAATATTAAAATATGTGTTTTTAAAAATGCATTGTTTTAATAAAATAAATCATTACTTTGAGTTATAATAGAAATATGTTGCATAAAATGAGAGGACAAATATGTGTTTAATATATTTGTTTAAAATGGGATAATTAACTAGTACTTCTTGAACAAAGTAAATCATTCACATTTTGCTGTTATCATGTAGTACTTCAGCGTTTTTGTAAGTAAGAAATGTGAAATCTTCATTTAAGTCAATTATATGTTTCTCAAATTTGAGCAAAATGATATTTATAAATTAAAGAAGAGAAGAGCTAAAGATTGTCAGAGTGTTTTGTACGTACAGTGATTTAGTGAATGCAATATGATCAGTGCTCTGTAATTAACTGTTGCTTTTCAATTACGATTTTGACGTTTAGTATTATATCCAATTTTATTCCCATAGACAACTGATTCTTCAGGCTGTAATTTTTTATGTTTGTTTACATTCTCACCGTTGAATATGCAGCTTTCGTCTGCAATCCCCTGTTTCATCATGGACAATTGTGTGTAGTTGTCAAACAAAATCTGATTAAATAATAAAGTGTATCTGCCAACGCTGCCAATATCCACATCCACATAAACTATAATTTAATAGTTTCTTCATTGACCAAGGAATCCCATGAACAAGAATATGAAGACATGATTGTAGGAAACCTCATCAATT
Source organism: Chamaecrista fasciculata (assembly GCA_003254925.1). Lineage (NCBI taxonomy): Eukaryota > Viridiplantae > Streptophyta > Magnoliopsida > Fabales > Fabaceae > Chamaecrista > Chamaecrista fasciculata. Next base: position 29,695 of record QANZ01032026.1, on the reverse strand, counting down.
TCCATCTCCGAGTAATCACAATATCTTGAGCACAGCTTTAGCCTTAGAAATTCCAACCAAATTCACACATAACATTATTAAAACTAATATACTTTGGGCACATTTATTTAGTTAGAATGCTGATAAGTCTTTTGAGTTGTATTTTCCTTTCAGTCACAAACGAGTCCTAGATTGAAACTCTATTCTCAGCTCAATGTTGCAAATGGCCTTACAAGTTTTCCTTGAAAATGATAATTACTAACTGACGCATCGATTACAACTTGCAGAATATTCTTCATTAAGAGACCCGTATAATACCAATCCCAAATTCTAGTGGACGATGTAGTCAAACTTGAACAAGTAATGAACCTGCTCTCTTACACCAGTAAAAAAGAAACCACCAAACAAACGAAGAAAGTTGGAAGATCCATGAAATCTCACAAGTCATAACACTCGTATATATATTGCTCGAGAGACAGAAAGCAACACAATGAACTTCAAAACCAGATTTATTGAAGGACATCAGGACCTAATATCTCATCTACCAACATTAAAAGTAGTACATGAAAAGCCATTATTTGATTCTCCTTAAGTTCTAAATTCTCAGATGTTATAAAACACAGTAGAACTACAGAAGTAATTAATCCACCCTTGAATTGCTCATTCAGGAATCAGGATATGTGAGAACATTGATGAGAGACTCCAAATGAGGAAAGCGAGAAATTAAGTCAGCACGCTTTGCCAGCTCAAAGTCTTGGAACATAAAGGCAGGGGCACAAGTGCAACCAACAAGAGAGTAATGCCTCTCAGCATCAACAGTAGGAGCTCTTACCAACCCATCTGGATTGAAGGAAAAATCCTTTGTGGGGAATGCGCCAAACCACACGTTGGGAGGCACAGTGTACTGTGGTTTCTGATTATCACTCAGATCGGTTCCAAGGACCGTATACTTGGCACTTCCATCACTTTCATTTAGTTCCACTACCTGTAAAAGAAACAAAACATTGAGCTACAGAGAGAAAAAAACTGATACTGGATGATTTAAATAACTTACTAATACAGTTGATTTTTAAAATAGATGCTAGATCCTCTGATTAAAATTTTCAATATTTCTGAATCATAACCCATGGAATAGGAAAAAGACTTGGGGACAGGACTGAAAGACAAGGCAAACTCTCCACCTTGAGGTAAAGAAAAGTTTTCTCATTTTTGTTAAAGGGGGTGTCCAATTGCATCTCACTCTAACCTACTTCAGTAAATCCAAGAAGAAAGGGGAAAAAGATAAGGATAAAGCATGATCAGATTCCTCATGCCTTAGCCACCAAATTTTTCAGTAAAAACACATGCGATAGTGAAATATTAATTTTTAGAAAAAGAAAATCAAAAAAGAACCAATCATATTCTTATGAGAACCAAGACAGTAACAAATCAAGAAACTGTACCCAATTTCTATCGGAAGAAAAATCCAGCGCTGACTAAATTTGTGGTTTACATGTTTTTAGCAGGAACAGTAAGCAAAGGGAAAAAAAGTAAAGAATTGCTTTTGCAACCAAATATTTGTGGACAAGTCATTCATTAAAGAGAACCAAAAGAGGAAAAAGGAAATTTCAGTGGAGTGAGTGATCAATAAATAAGAAATTGACAAGACACATAGTGAAGGATAGTAATAGTACTACCGTAATAGGATCTCCGATGTAGTGATGCCAGGTTTCAGAAGAAGGTATACGATGCAAGCGAGAGACACTCCCCGACGGAAGCAGAAAATATATGCTAGTAGAGACGGGGCGATCAACTTTGTCTAGAGGAAATTAAGAAAATAAAAAGGTGAGAAGGACGAAATTGAATTAAATTGAAAGGGAGAAGCGAAATGAAAAAGGATTAGGTAGAAAATTGAGTGGAAGGACTTACATTGTGGTGGAAGGTGAGATTTAGGAAGATGAACGGAATCGTCTCTGAAAGTCTCGGCGTAAAAGCCACCTTCAGGGTGAGGCTGCAGATTCAACTTTGCAGCGATCTCCGATGCCGTAAGAGAAGCAGAGGCCATTGTTGTGGTTTGTTCAAGATCGTCGGATTCGTGAATTGTTGTGGATTGGAGACACATCACAAACCACTGAAATGCGCTTTCTTATACAGTGGTGAGTAATCACTGTTTGGATTTCTTTATAATTTTTTACTTTTCTACTTTAGACTTAGTGTAAAGTTTTTGAAATATTTCACCCCATATTGAAATTCTATGCAGTAATATATATTTTTTTAATCAAGCATCATTATTTGATTCAGACCGTCATTGTAATCAATGTTTTTTTATAATATCTTGAATCAATGTTCATTTTTTAGGTCAAAGTGCACTTTTGGTCCTATAACTTTTGTTCAGGTCTCAATTTGGTCCCATAACTTTTTTTATTACACTTTTGGTCCCATATCTTTATAAAAAGTTATAGATTTGGTCTCGTATCACTTTTGGTTATGTTGCAGAATTGGTCTCATATCTTAACAAAAAGTTTCATCACCAGTCCCACTTGATTCAAAGATATAAGACCAATTCTACAACTTGACTAAAAGATATAAGACCAATTCTACAACTTGACTCAAAGATATGGGACCAAAAGTGTAGCACAATACTAAATCTACAACTTGAGTAAAAGATATAGGACCAAAAGTGCAACAAAAAATGTTATGGGACCAAATTGAGAACTTAACAAAATTTATAGGACCAAAAGTGCACTTTGGCTTTTTTTATTATTCAGCTAATTTTATCTTTGAATATTATATAATTTATTGATTTTTTAAAATGATTAAGTTGAATAGATATAATACTTAATTTAATATTCCTCTCTCCCAATACCAACACTTTTTTCGTTGCCACAACTCACATGTAATGAATTGTAATAAAATTAACCTTTTTTAAACTAATTGAGATATTACCTGAGAAGCACGGACACGCCAATTTCATGGCGTGTCCACGTGTCCGACACGTGTCGGACACGGAAACGCCTCTGACACGCACACGACACGTGTCCGACACGTGGCACAACGTGTCCAGCGGCTTCCTGTTTCTTTCTCGGCTCCGACACGGCGGGACACGGCGCTAAAGGAAATTGGACACGGCTGAAACCCAAGATCTAATTTTCAGTTTTTTTTTAAAAAAAAAACAGAGTATATGATAATTAATTTGATCGATCAGAGTGCAAAGAAGAATTTAGAAGGTTTTAGGGTATTTCATAGCACAAAAAAACAAAAGGTTCTGATATACAAACTACTTGAAGACGCCGTTCGCAAAAAGTTCTCGACTTCTCGTTTTCTCGATCTTGCTATTGCAAATTTCTTCTACCGTTGTAAGACGTTCTTCCAAGCTCTCTTGCAACTTCGTTTTATCTGTATGTTGCCTTACCCTCTCTGTATTTTTCGGTTGTTCTCTGAGTTTCCAAATCTGGTTTTCTTCTAATGAAAAAGAAAAAAAATGAAAGAGACGAGTTGTATCATTACAAATTGTTTTTCAGGTGTATAATTAAATAAATTATTCACGTACATTTATTTAACACAAGTTTATATATCTTTCTTTAAACAAAAATCACCAAATCATGAGGTCCAAAATAAATATAAATATCTATAAATACTTTGTAAAGCATGCATCCATCCATAGAAGTCAACAAACCTTATTGTCTTTTATTTATATTTACAGTTTATTTAACCAAAACATTTGAAAGATTAAGTTGAATATTTCACAAAGCTTATTCAAATCGCCTACCGTACCCAATAAAAGAAAGAAAGAAACTAAATTTTACAAAAAGAGGGAACGAAATAAATCCATGGATTGGATTTGAAGCAGGAAAGCACTAAACCCTCCCAGGTAGATAAAGATTAGAGATGTAAACAATTACAAACTTCTAATGTTGACCAAACAATTCATGACTCGTAGTAGTAGAAGTACTTTCCACTTTCCAGAACTGCTTACAAATTCGAGTGGCTGATGATTCTTCAACATATAATTTTTGGCTCATTAGAATTGTACATAACACAAAAGCAAGGCCCTTCTCCCATAATTCTTTCCTTTGTCTCTCTTCTTCCAAAGGACAACAACATGTATGAGAAGTGCTTCAAGCTTCTGCATCCGTCAGTTTCTCTCCATTTATACACAAACTCAAATTTTGATATTTTGAATCTTTGATGTATTAATATGTGAACATATATCTCGTCTTTCTCCCTCTCTACCTTTCTTTTCCTCTGTTTTATTTTTTATTTTTTTTCTTTTTTCTGTTTTGCATATCAATAGTTCTATACCCACAAAAGTTACAATACACCAATCATGCATGGCAGAATGCTGAGTTTTAAATAAGATCTTCAACTTAATAAGAATACATATATTAAATATAATAAATTTGAATTTCATAAATAAAAATACAATAATCCCGAATATAAAAAAATGCATCGTTCCTGACGTGCAAGGAAACCACCTTGAAGAACTAAGCTAGGAGGAGCATATTGAGAGATGAATTAGAAGGTGGTTTTTAAGCGCGAACTTCGCCTATCCTGCTAATGGCTTCACTCAAGCTGGGTCGTTGGTCAGGATTACTCTCAGTGCAAGCAGCCCCAATTTTGAGAAGTTTGACCATTTGATCAAGAGAAGCAGAATCAGATGCAATTTGGGGATCAATGAGTTGAGATTCTCTGTTCTCAGAAATAGCAAGTTGAACCCATTGGACAACATCAGTGCCACCCTTGCCATTGCTATGATACTGAGAAGGGAATTTGCCAGTCATGATCTCCAAAATGATGACTCCAAAGCAATAGACGTCAGTTTTATGAGAGACTTTCTGGTATTGGATGTAGTCTGGGGACTTGAAAGCAAACAGTGACTGTGTAGCTGCATTGGGATTCAGAAGTGGATGGAAGGCATAGTCGGCTAGGAGTGGCTCGTATGACTCCGATAGCAACACATTGCTGGATTTGAGGTTCCCATGGGGAAGCTCATTCGAAGCAGCAAACTCTGTGTGAAGGAACTTAAGCCCATTTCCAATTCCTTTTACTATCTTCAGACGAATTGGCCATGTCAGATCAGCATGACATGTTCCCCTATCACCTGCAACAATCAACATTCAACTCATCAACTCATACATACAATTCACCTCAAATTCTCATTGTTTTCATCTAAAAACTTTATCACTTGTTTCACAATTAGTCTCAATAATCATTCCATCTAATTTCTTACATTAGCTTTCACTGAATACCAGACATAAATGATTTTTCTCTCCTATGTTTAACATCTAAAAAAATCTTAGTTTCTTGTTAAAAAGAAAAATTGATCACAAATTTATCTCTATTTGTGATTAAATGAGGTCTTTTTTTTCTCTCTCAACTGTTTTTTTTCCTAATCTTTTTCAATTCATTAGATAAATGATACATATAAGTTATTTAAGTAACAGATAATAACAAAAATAAAATAGAACCACATTTTAACTAATGATGCATAATTAAAAAAAATGAGGATTGAAATAGAATGGAAAAATAGTTCAGAGAAAAAAAAACAAAATTTATCTACTACTTTAAGGACCAAATAAAATTTTGGCAAAAGTACTAATTTCGTCTCCAAACTTTACACCAACGGTAAATTTTGTCCCCAATTGTTTTTTGCTGTCAATTTCATCCATAATCTTTCACATTTTAGTCAATTTTATCCTTTGACTAACTATTTTAATAAATTAACGACAGACTGCATCCTATTTTCCAATCTAAGTTATGATTTGAGTTTGTTTTTCTATCAATTTTACATTATATATCATTAGCCACATAGATTTTGTCGTTAATATTTGGCTAAAGTAAGAGCAAATGATAAAATTGACCAAAATGTGAAAGATTAGAGACGAAATTGACAAAAGGTGTAAAGTTTGAGACGAAATTGACTGAAAATGTAAAGTTTGGAGACGAAATAGGTGTTTGGGGAAGAATTAATTAATGAGGAAAATGAAAAAGGTACGAACCATGTAGGACATATAACAAGCTGCCTCTGGGCATGTACTCAGAAACAACAAGCTTCTCCTCCTTACGAAAATGGTAAGCCAAGGGAGTGAGAATATTAGGATGTCTAATTCTCCCAAAGCCTCTCATTTCAGCATCGAAGCAATCTCTTCCAGCCTGATTCATCTCCCTCATCCTCTTCACCACTACGCACAATCCACCTCCCATGGCGGCCTTGTAAGCCGAACCCAAAGCCCCATTCCCCAAAACCTCTGCCGCCGCCTTCATCAAATCCGGCATCCCAAACATTCCCTTTTCTCCATTCACCAACACCAAATCTCCATTCGCGTTCTTCCCCGCACCCCTCCTCACACTCCCTCCTCTTTTCGTCGATTCTGATTCTCTGCTTTTATTCGACCCCGTCGTCGCCTGCACTTGAATCACCTCGTCTGTGTTTTCTCTACTCAACACGCTGAAGTCGTCCCCTCCGCGACGTTGTTTCGAAGACTTTATCGCTATCATAATCAATACCGCGATGGCCACGCATACCAACAACAAAACGATCCTCGAGGATGACTCTTGTTGACCCGCTTCGTCGGAGGGCACAGAATTAGACTGGGCACCACCGCATGGCTTGTCCAGAGGCTTCCCGCAGAGGCCATCGTTTCCCTTGAAAGCTTCAGCCCCAAATCGCGAAAGGGTCTCTGGGATTTGACCTTGTAATTTGTTGTTGGAGAAATCTAGGGATTTGATGTCTTGGGTGAAAGCGGGAATGGGTCCTGAGAATTCGTTGTTCTCGAGGTGAAGCTCCTTGAGCATGTCAAGCTCGGTGAGGGAGTCGGGGATGTTGCCGGAGAATTTGTTACCGGAGAGCCAGACTTTCTTAAGGGAGTCCAAGAAAGAAAAGAAGTCAGGAGGAATGGGGCCGGAGAATTGATTAGTGGAAATGTATAAAGCCTTGAGAGCACCGAGTTTGTTGAACTCGGGGATTGGACCAGAGAAGGAATTGTTCATGAAGCTGACGGTACGAAGGGTAGGAACATTAACCATAGCGTCGATGTCGATTTTGCCGGAAAGTCCCAAATCGGAGAGATGTAAACCGGTGATGGTGGTGTTGTAGCAAACGACGCCGACCCATCTGGCTTGGCAGGGAGAGGAATTGGGGACCCAAGAAGAGAGAGTAGCGTCAGCATTGGTGAAAGATCGCTTCAGCTGGAGGAGGGCATCGGCGTCGGAAAGAGGGAAACAAAAAGGAGAGAAAGAACAGAGAGTGAGGAAGAACAAGAGAAGGCGATGATGATGATGATGATGATGATGGTATGGAGCAGCGGCCATCTCCAACCGACAACAAAAAAGGAGGTGCGGGAAGAAATGGACCGCTGCTCGGAGGAGAGAATGTAGTTGTTGTGTGGACTTGTTTTCTGTGGTTTCTTGGATTATTGGGAGAGGATGCCAGAGACAGTTGCGCCATGTTGGAGTGGCATGTGCGTGTCTGGCTATGGAGACCACATTCTTCATCAAGCTCCCAAAAATTGCCTCCCTTTCTAAAAATACATCTAACCAACGCCTTCCAAATTTTTCCATTCCGATTTTCTTGCATTTCTAGCTCGCCATTCCCTTTTTCTCTTCCCGTTGACCCCGTCTCCCAATCCAATGCCATTCCCATCTCTCGCTTCTTCTTTTTTTATTTTCTTTTTTTGCTTCCATTAATTACTTATCTATTCTATTTCTGCGCTCACTTCACCTTTCCACTCATTTACTACTCACTTAGCCTGGGATATTATTATATATTCCTCACTCTCACCAACTCTGCTCTCCAATATATATGGAAAATAATCAGATTTAAAATTCAAGCTTTCATGTACGTATACAAAATTACAAATACAAATCTGGAGCTATGAACAAAACAGAACAAAGTGTTGTTGAGAGCAAATAAAGAGTCTTGGTATTGCGACATCATCCACGATCCCTTCTACTCTCTTGTTTAACCCATAGCAGTATATGTAGCACTACTTTGATGTGAACGCCTGCATGTAGGAAACTTTGTACGTATCAGAAAAATCACTCATCATTGTCTATTAGAAATGTTGAAGTTATAAAGAGAGTTAGTTAGGGTAGTATAAAATGAATACCGAGAAAATGTTGCAATGACCAGGATCTGCAAGATGTGCCATCAAGTTGTCAAGAGGGCCTTGTCTTGTATAAATAGCTTGGAACCAAAACCCAACAAAAGCCAGCATGGCAAGTCGACCGTTCTTGATTTCCTTGGTCCTCAAGACCATGACGGGCTCCGGTGAGCCGCGTCCCCACATGACCGGGTCGAACCATAACCCACCCGGGTAGCCCACGTCGGGCTTGGGCCTCTTCTTGTGTGGCAACTTGGGATCAATGTCTACACTCCCTGGGTTCACCATATCGGCCCATCTACGACCCTCCACCCAACCCATCAATCCTAACTGCACAACAAACAACGTTGTAGCATCTGCAAAATACTCCCGAGTACCCGCGTCGTACCATGAGTAGTCGTCGATGTACCCTATTTTTTCAAGTATTTCTGGTATCAGAATTCCCGACACTCCTAGCATTGCCCATCTCGCGTGCATTAGCTCCGCTTGAGCAAACCATTTTAACAACTCTGGATCAGACCCTGCCCAAATAAATTCACGTATTTCATTCATGTTAATTACTCCCTTCAACTAATTAATAATCACATCCAATTATCATAACAACTTACCTAGTCCAAGAGGGTCAAACCCAAAATCACCAGGGAGGCTGCAGTAATTGTCTCAAAATTAATCAATTGTGTAACTAAAAACTAAAACCATGTTTTGAAAAAATGGGTGATTAATTACGTACCTGCCATCCAGCCATTCAGGAGCTGAACTACCAGGGAACCAAAGTGGCCTATCTGGAGGGAGTGGCTCACACACGCTTGACACTCCTCCTTTCTTGGCTTTTGTGAGAGTTGTTATGCGCAAGCTTGTGCCTTTTCGTTCTGACCAAATCTTTTCACATCGTATTTCTCTGTATCCAATTCAACTCCACACAATGAGAATGTATGTATATGGTAGAATTGTCTAAATTAAATGATGAATCGCGAAACAGTAAGTGCCAAAATGGAAACAAAAGAAAGACCTGCAAGAGAGAGTTGAGAATGCGGTGGAGGATATGGCAAAAGCCATGATTGAATCACATATATGTTTCAGCTTCAATTTCAGTTTCTCACTCTTTATCTGCTCTCTGCATTGTTGGATAAACAATAAGGATAACTCATGATATTACTCGCTGCACTAATGACCAAGCAGCAGCCAATAGGATGTCAAATTGCCACGTGCTCTGGATATGGGACCTTCTCTCCTTTTTTTTTTCTTTTAATTCTTTGGATCTTGAGCTTCGCAGATAATAGAACGAAGCCCAGAAGAAAAATATTGATCCATATTATTTGTATATGCCCAAATACAGTCCAACCATAAAAAGCCCACTCTATCTTTGTTTAATGATTGTTCGTATTTCGTAACTTCATATCCTTGTCCTCAACAATATATATGTGTGTGTGTGTTTCGTCCAATATTCTTTTTGTTCCAGTATTTACCTATCACATGTTCCAATTCGAAAGCTAAGGCGAGCTTTCGCATTACTATTAGGGTCATCACTTATTATCACCCATGTATTCTATTGTCAAAACAAGTAACATCTTTCCGAGACTTGGTTCACAAATTAGTGCCTAGTTTCTTAATTCAAAGAAGAGGTTTACGTATTGGATCATAATTAATCATGAGTATGTTAGGTGTGTGAGGTATACTTTGGTTTGAGAGGGGATTAATTGAATTTAATCTTTGGACTGAAAAGAACTTCCCACCGGCTCAACCACTCTATTATATGACACACATGATGCTTCATTCTGCCGCAATGAGGCCATATCCAATTTCCACTTCATATTTTGTCTATGTTAGATAAATATCAAGAATATAGAGATGATATTCGTACTTGTTATATATTTTAATACATTTATTTAAAATTAAATATTATAATACCAACAATAAATAAGAACTGCAATGAACACAGCCCAATAAATTCCACTTCATATTACGGTATTTAAGATATTGACAAACCATGTTAATTAAAATCATTCATGATCAACATGTTAGTACAAGATATTTACACAATTGTATTGTATGTACATGTTGACATCAGGATTCGGGATCAGTTTCTAGGTTACTTCACTTTTGAGCTTCTTTTGACCTCCATAATAAAATGATAGTATTCCTAATGAAAATATAACAAATTTGGTGAACTAATCTTTGAGGGGAAGCTTCTTATGTTGAGTAGTTTAGACACAAGAAACTAAATAATAATAATAATAATAATAAATGGACCATACATAGTAGCTTGTGTTTTTTAAAACATATAGGTAGAAATAGAATAGAGTATCGTTTACCCAAAAATTATAATTAAGTGAATTATAGGAAGCAGAAAAAAAAAACCCAGTTATTAGAGCAATTTAATTTAAACTCAGGGAAAGATCATGAAAATGTGGAAAAAGAAAACCGAGGAGGCCAGTACTCTATCCGTGAGTATTCTAATCTCATTTAAGTTTAATCAGAAACACGAATTTTTGGCCTAAAAAAAACTTGAAATTTCACTCAAGATAATAGTAGATTTGCAAGTTCTAAGAGCTTCACTTTTTTTCTATATATAATTATTTGACATAAATAACAGGGGAGTTAACAATAATCTCACTAGTGACTAATAATAATCATACAAATAATACCAAAAAAAAAAAGGAAAGTGAAATAGGAAGATTTCACTTTTTTGTTTCCCTTGGCTCACAACACCAGGTAGTTGCGAAAGATTTTTGGTAGGAATGATTGATGAGCATGAGTCAAATTATAAATTCCCAAACCCATTTCTGAGATCCAAGGTTTTGCAATTGACACTTGACCCGCGCTGTTCATCCATCATTGTCCTCAGAACCAACTTTAAGTTCCAAATTCTCAAACCAGTCTCCATCAATATCATCATCAACCTCATCTCTCACAGCTTCCCTTTCAATTCACTCCACCCTCTATTTTTGCAATAGATCCTTACCCCCATTGTCACTTCTTACTACTTGCGTTGCAACAGCATTCGAGAGCATCCTCCTTCATCACTATTTCATTCCACACCATCTTCAGTCAAATTTCCCCATCCATGTTCAGATTAAGCAGGAATAGGCTTTTTTTCAGAAACCAAAATCTTTAGCTGTTAAACCCTAGTCATTCCGATTAGTTTTCGTGCTTCAACGATGGTGGAAACCTTACCAGTTGGGCGAATCAACCACCCGAAGCTCGAGTTTAAGCGTTTGATTCCTGCATTCTTGACCTCGCACAAGACGCTTTTCACTTTTCTTTGGATCGCCGCGTTTGCTTCTGTTTTTCTGTGGCAGAGGAACATCGTCGATGGGTTCTTCGTATTCGGTCGGGTCCCCGTTAGGCCTATTCCGAAACTCCGACCCGTGGCTTTCAATTTGACGGATTTCGGAGGTGTTGGTGATGGGGTTACTCTGAACACTGAAGCATTCGAGAGAGCTGTTTCTGCTATCTCCAAGTTGGGGAAGAAAGGTGGTGGCCAGCTAAATGTGCCACCAGGTCGTTGGCTTACGGCACCGTTTAATCTTACTAGTCATATGACTCTGTTTCTGGCTGAAGATGCTGTCATACTTGGAATTCAGGTAGGGTTTTTTTTTTTTTCCCTACGGTGTTCATTTATGTTCTGTGCATTTGTTTGCAATTTGAGGTTTTTAAATTTAGTAATCTTTAACTATGACAATTCCTTTTTAGTATATGCATATGTAAATAGAAACAGTCAGTATATCTTCCTTTCTGAACTTCACAAGAATCAAAATTGAAAAATTGTCGTTGAAGAAACTAGGAAGTTTCCAAATTTAAACAACAATTTTCGGTCGTTCTGATTGTGATCACCGTGGGGTTGTCGAATTTGAACATGGACTAGTTTTGAGACTGACGCAGGGCAATCCTACAATAGCAACTGATCAAATGTCTAGAAAGAAATTGAAGCATATAGCCATATAGTTTATCTCGATTTTGGAGTGGATTTAGACATAAATTTCTTCAAATTGACCATGTAAATCTTGATAGGTTAAATATATCATTGGTCAGTGTGTAAGAACCAATGCTCTAACGTGTTTTGGCATTTTAGGCAGAATAGAATACATGTAAAATATAAAATACAGATAGATCTGCGTGTATCATGATTATAGAATTTGTATAGCTTTTAGAATCCAGGCTTGTTGAATGCAACTGTGATGTTATCTAAGATCAATCACTGGGTCAGTGGATCTCTCATTTTTAGCTAGATTTCTGTCATATCCATATTAAGAGGTGGTAACATTAGTAATCCATCACACTAGATGTTAAAAATTAAAGAGAATGTATACGCCTACATTATGCATTTGGCATTGAGTGGGAGAGTTTTGGGCTTAATATTTTAAACAACTCAAGTTAGTTATGCATGTTAGACAAATATGGTTTGCTAAATTGTATCTCTTATCTCTTTGATTCTAACACTAAAATCTCCGATCCAATCTTCTCTTAGAGTTGTCACTTTGTATTGCATATTACAATTCTTTCTTCCAATTCTCTCAAAAAGCTATCATTTACAATAGATTTTTCTTCCTCCGTGATGACTGACAGGATGAAAAGTATTGGCCCCTGATGCCTGCATTACCTTCATATGGGTATGGGAGGGAGCATCCTGGACCACGATATGGAAGTTTGATTCATGGTCAAAATCTTAAAGATGTTGTGATAACAGGTGAGTTTATCTGGTTCCCACTATAGAGATCATTGGCATTTCTTCAGGGTAAAAGTCTTTTCTTAGCATCGAACATTGTGGTATGCACATTATAATCTTTTTCAAGTGACAGAATCTAAATGTCATATTTTGAAGAAAACAATAAACATAAAGAAGCTATTATTTTTTTAGTTCCAATGGGGAAAGGAGAGGGGGGAGCTTTACTACCATTGAGACACCATTGATTCTGAAGGCTTAAGTGAATGGAGAACAATTATAGTTAATTCTTTATGTATTTCAGCATTCTACATGTTTGAATCCTCTTGTGTAGGTCATTAATATAATCATATTAATCCTTTGATGTGTTTTGGACCAAGTGTGCTTCAATATTAATTGAGAAATCAATTGCTTCAGTTTTTACGCTAACACTAGAAAGCTGTATTTTGGTTCAGTCAACTTGCACGCATGCCACCCTCGTATCCCCAAGAAGTGAGGAAGGCCTAAGATAACCAAAGTCTGTAAATGTTCACATGAACCATAAACCTCAACCAGTATATTGAGTAATCATTCTGAACGTGGCTACTTTGTATGGCCACAATTATGTGTGCGTGGAGTTGTTTTGTTTGGATATTAACTTGTTGCTCAGTGTGCCAACAATATAAGGCAGTGCAGTGCGCTGCTAATAAGTAAATAATCAGGATGGAGGACATAAAACTTATACTTTTTCTTTTCTTTCTGCCAATGCTTAAAGTTTCTCTAATTCTATCTATGTCATGACTTATGATTGATGAACAGGGCATAATGGTACTATAGATGGACAGGGACAAACGTGGTGGAAGAAATATCGCCAGAAGCTTCTTAACAACACAAGAGGGCCTCTTGTTCAAATCATGTGGTCAAGTGACATATTAATCACTAATGTAACTTTGCGTGACTCTCCTTTTTGGACACTTCATCCTTATGACTGCAAGAACGTAACAATAAAAAATGTTACAATATTGGCTCCTGTGTATCAAGCTCCAAATACTGATGGCATAGATCCTGGCAAGTATCTTTTAGTAAGCAATAGAAGTTATCTCATTTTTGTGCATTATGTGATGGATAGTGCTATTCGTGTCTTCAAGTTATTAGATGTTCGTGGTGGGTGATGATTACCTAAATTAATAAACTTATAGATGTTACATGAAAAGGAAGCCAGAAAATTGTGGAATTGTTGTATGATCCATGGTAAATGATATGCTTGGAAAATCCATTATATGGATAATCTGATTTTGTTGGCGAAGCAGATTTAGTACTCTTGATGAATTTATAAATACCAGCAGAGAGTTCTGCGGCAGCATGGTTGCTAAGGCAGGATGAGATCAAGTTAATTTTTTTATCTGTAGGCTCATGTTAAGGTGTCGAGTGTTTTAAACTTTTCTTGAGGTCTGAGAATGATTCATTTTTTAGTTCAGACAAACTTCATTTTAGTTTTGAGTGAGTTTTGTTGATACCAGAGGTTGTCTGGCATTCTTTCTGGATAAAATCTGAGAGATCGCCTGTTGGTTTGCTGTTTGCTGAACTGTTCATCAGTATTGGATTTTGGAAAACAGAATTTAAGAAGCCTCAATTTCTATGATACAAACAGATTCTTGTGAGGATATGCTGATAGAGGACTGTTACATAAGTGTGGGGGATGATGCAATTGCCATCAAAAGTGGCTGGGATCAGTATGGAATTGCTTATGGAAAGCCTTCTAAGAATATAGTCATCCGAAACCTTGTTGTCCGCTCCATGGTCAGGTAAACCACTAACTTAACTCACTTAATTGTTGCACGTTTCTTAGTTTCCTATTATTAGAGAGTATGTTCTTTCAAGGATGAGACTGTCATGAATCTATGAACTTTAGTTGGACTGAGGAGAATGGAAGGAAAGAGAAGGGACAAGAAATTTTCATCCAAACATTATATATATATATATATAAACCAAGGAAAAATGTCTAAATTACAATTTCTCCTCTCCTTTTTTTCTCTCCATTCTCCATCTAAACATAATCCAATTTTGATTTCCAAGTGCCTCATCATACCTTCTCACAGCTGTGTCGCAGTTCCTGTTTTTGTTGGGGGATATAATCCTTCATTGAAAGTGTGAAATATATTAAAGAATAAAGCTTATGATATTTTTGGGGGCTATGTTCAGGCATTGCCTTTTCCTGAATGAGAATACCTTTATAAATCATAGAAACTCAGTTTTCCTATCTCATACATCACCATAAATTCTCCGGTTCTCCCACTTCTCGATTGTTGCATGTCAGTAGAAACAGCAAGTGCTTGTGTGTGATTTGTGAATAATGTTATTATTATAGGATAGGATACTGCAGTGAAGTGGGTTATTTACAATGCTGAATAAATCCACCCGCTTTAAATCGTATGTGATGTTTTTCTTCTTTATCGAACATCTCTTCTCCTTTTACCTTGTAACTAATGCCATATCCTTACTTAGTCTTAGCTGCCAGCATATGCTAATAACCTCCATGAATGGCGTATGCATTACTCATAATCTTTTCTTTGGAAGGAAAAAGTCTTGCTTGTGATCATGTCATTTTTTCTTAATCTAAATTGTCCAAGGTATATCCCAAAAGAATTGCTGAATTAATTGAGATCTACCTTTAATGGAATGCAACAGTGCTGGAGTTTCCATAGGCAGTGAGATGTCTGGTGGGGTATCAAATGTCACAGTGGAGAACCTTCTTGTATGGCAATCCAGACGTGCTGTGAGGATCAAGACAGCCCCTGGAAGAGGTGGTTATGTACGGCAAATAACCTACAGAAACCTTACATTTGACAATGTCCGCGTCGGCATTGTTATAAAGACAGATTACAATGAACACCCAGATGCTGGATATGACCCACAGGCACTCCCAGTGCTTGAAGACATAAGTTTCATTCATGTCCACGGCGAGGGAGTTCGTGTGCCAGTTCGAATTCATGGGAGCGAAGAAATACCAGTAAGAAACGTGACATTTTTGGATTTCTCAGTTGGGACAACTTACAAGAAGAAGCGCATCTTCCAGTGTGCCTATGTTCAAGGTCGTGTTATAGGGACCATATTTCCTGCTCCATGTGAGAACCTTGACCGTTACAATGAGCAAGGAGAGCTGGTAAAGCGTTCTGCCTCCCAGAATGTGACTGATATAGACTATGATATCTGATTCTGAGGTAACGGAGCCTCAGTGTATGTCTATACTAGATAATTTTTCTGGGAATTGAAGCAGTTTTAAGTATCTTTCTTTCTTCCTTTCTTTTGTAATCTTTCCATTTCCTTACTCCATTTCGTAGATTCTTTCTCATGTGATGGAGTTGTATATACGGAAATTTTTCTTATGCTTATGTATAACATTTACGAGATTGCACAGATGCACGGGCCTCAAGTATGAAAGAGGGTTCATTTACATTACCTGATCATGTTCTTTGATGCCATTTTTTTTCTGCTGAGTGCTGAAGAAATAAAAATTTTCTGCTCGTTAGCTGACAGTTTCCCAGTTATTAGTATCAAATAGAAAGTGTTTAATATTCAAATTTCATTCTTATTCTTCTGCACCTTCTCATTTTTTACTTAGCGTCTTTATTCTCAAGATGTGAATGCCTCTTTTGTAACTAAAATAAAAGGTATCAATTTACCAAAAATAAAAGGTATCAGCATTCCCAAGTCCCATCAAAAGAGCTACATCAAAAGGGAGACTAACATTGATTCAGTAGTTCAATAAAGAATCTTAAAAGTTAAAATAGGATCTTAAAAATAAATCAACAGTAAAACCTTGAAATGTATGTATTATCAGTTCTGACATTGTCTCCTTTTTTTTTCCGGTTGTCTTGTTTGAATTTGTCAACAGTGGACCGTAGTTTGGTGTTGTTTTCTGTAGCCAGTGGTCCAGACCAGACTCTTCATTTGCACGTGATTGTAATATATACTACTGTTGACAAATGACATCCACTGTACCCCCAGATTCATTCAAACCATGGGATCCTATAGATCTTCAGGGAAATTTTATGAACAAATTTTGTATTCTCTTGGCCGTGATATTTGTTGAGGTTCTCTGCATCTCCTATCAAAATGGTTACTTACTAATTACTATAGATTATTTTTCTTTTTTGTTAAGCAACTAGGGTTACATTACATCCTCTCGTACATTAAAATAAAAAGAAGAAATTGTCATTTTCATGAGGCTGCTTAATTTTCTTGCTCCATTGATCTAAGCACTAGGTCTAGTCAACCTAATCACAATTAACGATTTGAAAACTTATTAAACAACTTGACCACAGTCACAAGTTTTATATATCCTTATAAAATAGGGATGGAAGAGCGCATGACTAAAATACTATAGTGAATTAGTGACTATTAGACTATGTTGATCAAAAATGTATTTGAACAATTTTTTTTTATTTAGAACTAAGTAACTAACATCAGATTACGTGTAGGCCGCGTCGGTTTATACTTTTCAAACAAAAAACAAAAGTATAAATAAGACCATTTGGATTTAAATATAGATACTTGACTAAATATTTGTATACCCATGCAGACTAGTAGTGATGTAAACTCTAGCCAATCTTACTTTCTAGAATAATTTGAATTGAATAAATATTTTTTGTTGATTCTCGCACAGACAAGTAAATAAAACTTAACTGCTAGTTGTTAGTGTTTACCGTTAGGGATTGTTGGCATTAGGTGCCTCACAAGGCAATAATGAAGAGCACAAAATTATCGTTTAACTCTCAATTTATATTTGTCCGAAATGAGTGCAAGACTTTTTAACTAATTATTCTTTCATCTTTGTGATTTGTGAGTTAGGCTATTTTTGCTTTTTTTTATTTTTTATTTTTCTTGGTTAATTTTTAAATACTGTGCTTGAATTGATTCTTTTTTTTTTTTGGTCAATGAATTGATTCGAGCTAGAAATTCAAATTATACAATTGATTCCCATTCATAATCATCTTTTTATTACCGAACTGGTTGAGGATATTATAGGGCTAAGCCGAGGCACATGCCCATATCCACAGTCCAAGTCCACTCCAAGACCCAATTATTAGTTTTGAATGGCCAACCAAATATTTATTTAATGTCTTAAAATTTGATTACATGAACAAATGGCAATATTTTGACTATGGCTATTCTTTAAAATAGAAACAGATTGAATAATGGAAAGTCCTTTATCCTTAAATACGAAGAAATTAAAGAAATTAGTTATTATTTTCGACTAGATACCTTTAGTTTATATAATAAAAAAAACATATTGAATATATCATTGGCTAAAACTATAATTTGGGCCTCCATGTATGAGTGTTTTTTCAATTCAGTCCCTCATAGTGGATTCTTCTCAATTTAGTATCTAGTATTTAACTAGATTAGTGATATATTATCATTACTTGATGATATTGTTAGTGATGTAATATTTTAGTTTAAGGATGTGTTTAACAATTAAGAGGTGAACGGAATGTAAGTAGTTGGAAGGAAATAGGGGTTTAACCTTTCATATTTTCTTACCTTATTTGGATATTAATATACCTTATTTAAAATATTATAATTTGAAGTATTTACAATTTATAAAAAGAAAAAGAGAAAGAAGAATCAAAAGTTTATCCTTCATTATTTTTCTTTCTAATTTTTTACTTCCCAAACAAGAATCAAGAAGTCTCAAACATATCTCCCACTCTTTTCCATTCTTTTCCTTCATTTAATCCTCAATCGAAATATAATCTAAATATTATTTTCATGTTAACAATACATATTTGTAAAAAAATCTTATGTAAAATATAGAAACACATAGAAAATGATATATTTAACAATAAAATATATATATTTATATAACAAACAACATCTCATATTATCAACTAATAATAATATATCTCACTAAAAAAAACTAATGATAGATTTAGTGGTAAAATAAGAATTTAATTATATATTATAGAATGGAAGAAAAGTGGGAGAGGGATATAAATGTGCTTGCAACAAAAAGGTAATGGTAATAAAGGAAAGCAGCATATAAAAATTGAAAAACGCTCATGAATATCATGTGGAAGAAGAGTAAACCAAAACCACCCCTACCAAAAAATATATTAAAAAAATAACAAAAAAAGTATATATGAATATAGAAAGGATGGAAAAGTTGGAAGGAATCAAATCAGTGTCCTCAAGAAGCTACAGTGCATGAGACTCAGTCATAGCCCGTGAATTCCTTAAATGAATAAAATAAATAAATAATTAAAGAATTGAACACCTCCCTCACAAAGCACATGCCTGAGGCCTGACCAAACTACTTTATTATTAGGATTGTTATTTGATATTTGATTGGATAAATAAAATATCTAACCTATTAATAGTTGCATACTAAAATACCAATACCGCCTCCCACGTTATTTTCAACTCATAATATTTAATGATTTAAAAATTAAAGAGATTAAAAAAAGGGTAAATTGCATTTTGATACCCTGTGGTTTGGTCATATTTCACTTTGGTACCTTGTAGTTGAAAAAGTGACACTTTGATACCCTGTGGTATTCTCCGTTAACACTTTGGTACCTTTTGGAGTTATTTTATAATTTTAAACATAACAAATTTTTCAAAAATTACATATTAACCCTCAATATTTTCAAAAAAGTACAAATAGGTCCCTAGATATATATTATCTAGGGATTAAAATGAAAACTATACAAATTTTTGGGGTCAAAACATAATTTTTGAAAAATATAGGGCAGAAGACAAAATTAAAAAATAGTCCCAAATTTTTTTAAAAGTTTTCATTTTAATCCCTAAATAATGTATCCAAGACTTGTTTATAATTTTTTTAAAATATTGGGGGTCAATATGTAATTTTTTCAAAATTTGTTTTGATTAAAATTACAAAGTAGCACTAAAAGGGTACCAAAGTGTTGAAAGAGAATACCACAGGATGTCAAAGTGTCACTTTTTAAACCATAAGATACCAAAGTGAAATATGATCAAACTATAAGGTACCTAAATGTAATTTACCCTAAAAAAAGCGTGTCAGTAAACCTGCACTTGCACTCCCAAAGTCCCACCAACCTTCTCTTTTCTTGTTTTGCTTCTCCGCGTTTAACACGCGCCTCTCCAATCAAACCACTTCCCTCCAAACACGCCTCTCCATTCATCTCATTCTCTCCCCACATTTTTCAAACTTGCTTTCATATTTTCACTTCATATTCATCCATCTATCTATCTTTCATAATTTCATTTCATATTAATCTATTTATCTATTCAATTTTATACTATCTAATTCAATTTTATGTACCTGGCTTAGCTGACTCTTTTCTTTTTTAAAATTATGATCAATAATAATAATTAATCTTTTCACCATAAATATTTTATTTTAAAATTACTTGAAAGGCTTTTAAGGTAGAGGTAACATCAATTCGATTTAGACAAACTCAAGTGAATTAGTTAAATAAAATATTAAAGAATAGATGAATTTTTTATAATATAAAACTCAATAGTCATCCTATATAACTCAATAATATTGAGTTGAGTTAGATTAAAATTTAATTTAAAAAAATATAAAATTAAATTAATAAAAATATGTAAATATTTATCCTTTATAATTTATAGTATAAATTTTTTTCTTAATCATTGTATGATGTATAACTATTAACTCGTCACATATTAATTTCTGTAATTAATCTTTACTAATTATATTATTTTATAAATCATTTTTATACGAAAAATTTGATATCATTTATTATTAAATTAAATATTTTTGTATTTTAACTTTATAAATAATAAAAATAATTGAACAAACAATATATATATATTATTATTTATTATTTTTATAATAGAAAAAAAATCATATTTATTTAAATAATTTAATATAAAACAAAATTAAAAATTGTATAATTTTGACCAGTTTCATATTGGGTGGGATTATTAATCCGTTTAAACCGATTTTTTATGAAAAAAAATGCAACATGTCTTAATTTGTATAAAAAAACTCGATCCAACCAAACCCCATTAAAAGCATCTGGATTCAATTTTATACATCCCTACCTAAAGGAGTGGCCAAGAGGTCCTCAATCAACTTATCTTACAAGTTTCTTTTCTTTTCAAACACCATTATTGTCACATGTTTTGATGTAATATTATCCACTGTTATAATCAGTTTGTCCACAATTTTCCCCAAATTAAACAAAATATAAAATTGTGTGTATATTTATCATAATTCATAAGATACTATTAATGATATTTTTTATTTATACTTTTCCAGCTGATCATAGAAAAAATACGAATGCAAAATTTGTTGCTACGTATTTTATTTTGTTAATGAATTTTATAAAAAGATATTAAAAATTTATATAACCTTATTTACTCTAAAAAATATGTTGCTGCAGATATGTAGGCACATACATACTAACATACACACCAGAATTTTTCTAATTTAGATAATCCGAATTTTATTTTTATGAATTTCCTTTATAATTGAGACACAACGAGATGGGATTGAAAAAAATGAAATCCCAAATTTTATTAAAATTTAAAGGTGAATGTGACAATTTTACCTGCATGAATTTCGAATTTTGCATGCACACCAAGTGACTAGCCACGCGGAGAAGCGATGGCCATGGATCTGACATTTGTCAGATTTTAAATGGTCCGACGAACGCGCTTACATTTGATTATTTGATCTGGATTGGTCCCACAATAATAAAAAATTAAAAAGACGAAAAGGGGCTAGACAGAAAATGAGAACAAAATATAAAAAAAAAGTCAAAGTGTACTTTTGGTCCCATAACTTTTTCTAAGGTTTCAAATTGGTCTTATAACTTTTTTTGTTGCACTTTTGGTCCCGTATCTTTGAAAAAAGTTGCAATTTGGTCTCGTATCACTTTTGGTCACATATCTTGTGGTCAGGTTACAGAATTGATCCCATATTTTTGCAAAAAGTTTCACCGTCAGTCTCACTTAATCTAAATATATGAGATCAAGCATCTGACCCAAAGATATGAGATCAATTCTACAATCTGACCAAAATATATGAGAACAATTTTGTAACATGACTCAAAGATATGAGACCAAAAGTGTAACACGGGACCAAATCTGTAACTTAACAAAAGTTATGGGACCAAATTGAGACCTTATAAAAGTTATGGAACCAAAAGTGTACTTTGGCCTATAAAAAATAAAGAAAGAAAAGCATTTTGGTCACAGTGGCTCACCGGCAACCTGAAGGTGCAATTAATAGAACGCGTGTGAAGGATAGATTATTCAAATTTCCACCTATTATTATTATTTATTGATTCACATTCTGTCCTAGTTCTCCATTTTGGCATGCCCTCCCAATTCCCATAGTCAAACATAGCCTCCCTACCTTTTAATTCTAATTTTAATGTTTGGATTTTATTTGTTCACAAGTCAGGCTTTACAGTTATACCCAACTCCACTATAACAACTTTTTTTTTTCTTTTTTGTTCATGCTTACTATACATATATACTTACTTGACTATTTGATGAGTCAACAGTGATTTTTAAACAAAATTTTCACTGTTATATAAAAAAAAAATGACAGTATATATACATAGTTCTACAGCTGCTCGTTGAGACACCAATAACACACTTAAAATCTTAGAAGGACAATAAAAAAATTAAAAGTCCAATTATTATCTTCTTGAAGGGATTGATAGCCAAAAATATTTTATTAAACGAAGAGAAACTATATGATCTCTTTTGTGTAAAAAGATAGGTAGTTACGTTTTTGTTTATGTCCAAGTTTTAAGGTGAATGTCAATTGTAGCTCGATCTAAATGTTTACATTATATTTAATGTCATTTAAAACTAGATTCTGATGTTTTGGTAATTGCTAAATTGCATTCTCACCTTCATCATCGTTAGTGGATAACACCCAGTTACTTAACTTGTTGAGCTCGGCTTTATTATGATCGAACACTGATTTTGTATAAATGAAGAATGAGAGTTGAATTCATTGTACCATAAAATTCATTCAAATCATAAATTTTGAATTTAATTTTATACAATTTTTTTGGCCATTAATAATTTTATACAATTAAACTAGCATAATTCATGAATCAGTATATATTGTGGAATAGTTCCTGAATAAATATATGCATGAACGTGTTATTTATTACCCGCCAGCTGTTTCAGCAGCTCTGGGAAGTGGCAGTTCTAGAGTGAACGGACCTCACTTTCGTAAAGGTCCTAAGGAGCCGGCTTCTTCCCCGCAGGTCTACTTCAGGCTTCTGTCCTAGCCAAACAAAACATCTGCAGAGATGAATTCAAGCACCAGCTCAATCGTTACACTAGAATCATGTTTCTAGCCTGATAACCAAAGTTATACAAATCATATTAGATCCAATAAAGCAAAATTTCCACTGTCTAATAGTCCATTAATTGAATATATATATATATATATATACTACGTTATATGGCTCCACCCATTTATGGTTGGTCAAAATTATTGAATTAAAAAATTAAAAAAGAAAAAGAAATCACCAACTTTCCTCCAGCCCACGTTCTCTCAAGTCTCACCCCATACAAGTTATTTTTTATTTTCGTTAATATTTTAAGCTCCATAAAAAAGGATAAATTACACTTTAGTACCCTATAGTTTGGTCATATTTCACTTTAGTACCCAGTGATTTAAAAAGTACACTTTAGTACCACATGTGATATTCTCTTTTAACAAATTATTTTTAAATAATTTTATATTTTACATACATATTTGCGTGCCCGTTAGGGGACGCAAAGCCTCTAGTATATATATATATATATATCTATACTATATTATATGGCTAAATCCCTTTATGGTTGGTCAAAAATAGTGAATTAAAAAATTAAAAAAGAAAAAGAAATCACCACTCTCCCTCCCAACTCACCCTCCCCACTTCTTTAAAAAAATAAATGAAATAAAAAAATGTAAAAAACAATTAAAAATTAAAAAATATCACTCACTCTCCCCGTATGAGATAATTTTAAATTGGTCCTAAATATTTTATTTATTTTAAATGAATCTTACATATTTTTATAATTTCTCAAATTGATCACAAACTTACTCTTTTATAATATAAAAATCAATCAACGGTAAGCCCTAGTATATATATATATATATATATAGGAATTGCGCTTATAAGGAAAGTTGAATCAGATTAGATCCATGAGAATATAATACAATATTTCTCTGCCCAACGGGATGTCTTCCTATTATTATTATCGTGCAAATTAAATGCACCAGATGTGCCTTTTGTTTCAATTCAAAAGCATAGTTGTCCTTTGCAATGTATAGTTTATATCCTTATAGGTTATAACCAACTAAGTAATACGGTTACATGATCATAGACACTCAATTGAACTCTGTTGAATTTTGTGTTGCTTATTAAAGCAACGAACCTTCACTGTGTCCTTCCCTAATTAAAAATCATAAATTAATCCCTTTTACTTCCTTCACTTTTTTTTTTCTTTTCTCTTATTTTATTTAAAAAACCCCGTTTACTTCTTCAACATCATTTCGACTAATATAGCAATTTTTTTTTAGAACGACAACAGCTCTTTTTTGAAGAAACCCAAATATTTACGCATATTTAACTTAAAAAATTAAAATAAAGTCCTCTGAATAGCTGGGTCTTTGAGAATTGAGAAAAAGCAATTGAAAACTTAACACATGCATTTATCATTATCTAGGGATTTAAAAACTGGTTTGTAATTGATGAATTGATTTTCCTCGGAATAGAAAAATGATTGATTGGTAAGAAAAAAATAAGAAACGTCGTCTTAAAAGACACGCAAGTCTATAAATGCAAATGCGAGAGAGAGAGAAGGTGGAAGGACAAAAACAACCTTAGCAAGTTTCCGTATGGACGAAGCAAAGAACACGTGGTGGAAATACGAAAACCGAAACGAGAGAGGCATGAATAAAGTAATGGTAGGAAGGAGTGGACTTGGACAACAGCAATTAAGGAGGCAAAGAAAAAGAAAACAAAAAGAAAAAAAACACCCACATATTCCTCGTGCTTTAATTCCCCAAATAACAAAATACACCATCTATCTTGTTGATTAAATAAATACAACCCCTCCCTCCGTCCCCATTATTTTAATCATTCTTTCCAACTCATTAATTAAAAGATTAAGACCTTGCGTTGCCGGGTGACTAATATATTACCCTCCTCCCCTTCCATTATTCTCAAATTCATTTCATCATCATCATCTCTCTCCCAACGCGGATTCCTAGGTTGTCTCTCTGTTTTTTTGGCGGGAAAGAAACATGTCGAGCTCGTCGGACTGCTCTGATTTTTCCGGCAAGAAGCCGGAGAAGCCTTCTTTCTCTCAGACTTGTAGTTTGTTGAGTCAGTACCTCAAGGAGAAGGGTAGTTTCGGAGATCTCACTCTCGGCATGACATGCAACACCGAACCCACTGGTATTTTTTCATTTTCCCCCAATTCTCTTTCTCATATTCTTAATTTTCCCTCTTCCTGTTTAAGAAGAAACCCTAAGGAAAATCTTCCAGTTCTGAATCTTCACGCTCACTTATTCCTTGCTTTTTCTTGATGCTTCCGTACTGTGTTACAAATGATTATTAATGGAAAATCAAAGATCGAAAATACGCACCAATTGTCTTTGAATTTAAGATGGAACTTGGTATATTGAATTCAATTGGCTAATTTAAATCGAAATCTATGGTAACAGGGTCAGGTGAGGCATCAACCATGAATTTATTTCCAAGCACCACCGCCACAAAGGAGGCTAATAAGGCTTCACAGTTGACTATCTTTTACGGCGGTCAAGTCATCGTTTTCGATGATGTTCCGGCGGAGAAAGCTAAGGAAATCATGTCCTTTGCCACCAAAGGAAACTCCCAAATCCAGAAATCCTCTGTTTACTCTCTGCCTCAGCCTCAACCTTCGTTTCCTCCTCTTACTCAACCACCCACCAGACCTGTTACTCGTGGTAAGCATACATAATTCATTTCATCGACATCTTTGTTTTATGTTTTTCGTTCATGTTACATATGTTTAATTCATTCCTGTCTCTTTTAATTAACAGATCTCCCCATTATGCGCAACGCTTCGCTTCACCGCTTCTTGGAGAAGAGAAAGGATCGGTAGGCATACAAACCCAATCTGAATCAATACACTCCAGATTCTCTGAATTTTAGGGTTAATTACAGAGATAGAAAATTTCTTAAATACAGGGAATTAATTTGTTCTTGTGTTGTGTTTTGTTTTGCAGAATTGCTTCTAAAGCACCATACCAAACAAACAAACCCACGGGGGTTCCTAGTAAGCCAGTGGAATCTATGCCGTGGCTGGGATTACCTGCCAACAAGTCAACTCAAATCTAAGGATCATAGCTAGCTACCTACCTAATAGCTATCTATACCTAGCTAGATTGATTCCCTCCTAAGTAATTGTAACCATTTTTGTTTCTATACTTTCAAGGTGTCTCTCTTATGGGCTTTTTGATGGGCTTCTCCGCGAACCCATTTTCTGTTTGTTATACTGACTTTGCCTATGCTATAGGCCTTTTCATACCATCTCTAACTTTTGCTTAGCCTTATTCACTTTGTTGCTTGGTTCTAATTATTTATTACAATTTTCTTTGTAACTTGTACTCAAAATATGTATCTTTCAGCCTTTCATATATTTTTCATTATTGTTCTCATTTCTGTTTTTTCTTTACCTCATTCCCATAACTTAAATTACATATACATATATTGTATATAACTTAAATTATATTGTATGGTCTTTTAAAAAAAAAAATTATATTGTATGGAATAAAGTTAAAATATATACATATATCATCTTATTTACATTTTTTTTTTCAAATTTTACAAAATCAAAGTCTACAGTGGTCATGCAGTTACACCATGTTCCCGTCAAACTAGGTATTTTATTTGGGGTGGACATATCTAATTACAAAATGAAGATTAAAATGAATCAAGACTCCATAAGTTTTATGTCCATAGTAGAAAATACTTTTCAGTTTTAAACATAGATCCCTCAATTGTTCAGACCAAAAAAAAAAAAAAGATCCCTCAATTGTTTGTCTCTTGGGTCTGTAAAAAAAAGTAGTGTATCTATCAAATTTTAAAACATGAGTGTTTTCTTCTCTCAACTTAAAATTAGGGAACCAAAACGGCAAAATACATTTTAACTTGGAAGGAAATAGTTTTAGGGCAGCTTTTTGGTCTTCAAAGTATGTTAGTAGGGTAATATTTAACATTGGTAACAACTTTTGCATTGTCAAGTAAGAACCATAATGGACATCATCACGAGTACAGTAATATTTTAAAACCAAATTCTTCTCTCTTTTTAGCCTTTGGTAAAATTCGAGGGCAAGATAGAATTTTTACCCTCTAAAGACTCCGGGTCCTTTATTGCATAATAAAATTTACAACTAAATTAAGCCACACGAGACGTTGTGAGAATCTAAAATTAATTTGTATTATCCTATTATTACCTGAAAAATTAAATAAATTGTATTTCTTTTGGACAAACAATTGAAATTGGCCTTGGAGAAAGAAAAAAACACCGGTTCATTAGTGCTGTAGCCTAAGACGATTCCTTTTACTTTAGACCTAAGATTTTGAGATCCAAATGCCCAACTTTGTGCCCCATTTAAAATTTTGTTAAAAGTGTGCTCTGATCTTTAGAAAACGATCCAACCTATTGTAGATTCCAAGTTGTTCACCGAACAGTAATGAACTGATTAGGCAGGTGATGAGGTGATCAGTCTATTAATAATATCTGGAATCAGTATATTATAAGGACTAGTCTGACCCCTGCGCATCGCGCAGGATGATTTTTTTTCTTACATAAATTAATTATGATTAAAGTTATTGTTAATAAATCTATAAAATAACAAAATACATAAATATGGAATTGTAATGTTATAAGTGTGTTATTAATAAAATGTTGGTATCATCACTTCATAATATAAAGCTAAACTATAAGCAACTTCACTAAGTGAACAAAAGACAAAATATACATAGTGTCTAGTGAAATTTAATCATAAGCAAACAAACTTTATAACAAATTAAAATGACCCAAAACATAACAAATTATAATGACATTAACAAAAATCACAAAAAATCTTTATAATTTGAAATTATAAGTTGGTTTAAATCATAAATGGAAGAAACACTCAATCACATTAATTTCGTAATTGGACAACATTAATCAATTCAAATATATACCAAAAACAACACAAATAAATACATGATTAGCAATCATTAATGCCTAAAACACTCAATCACATTAAATTCGCGATTGAGCTGCATTAATTATTTCGAGTCCACTTGGCTAAATTAATCCAAGTGTCATTAACATTACACATGGCAATCATTCATGCGACACAAATATGCCACGTAGGAGACACATGGAATTAGAAGGTGGCTCCCATGCCACGTAGGAGCCATGTGGCAAGAATTTGGGTATGCTTCTCCTTATTATATCATAGAGAATAGATTATGAATTATGAATTGAACATACTATTTTTATAAATCAAATCAAAGAATCTCTACAAAATAATGAAATATTGTAAGTCAAATTACTTGAAGCTTGACATTTGTATTTATTAAGACTTGACAGCTTCCTTTTATTTTTTTTTGGGGTCAAATATTCTTTTTTATAGCCGATATAAGATTTATTATATAAGTGGCTTATATCAAATTAGAAATAAGCAGAGCAAGGACTGCATAAGAATTAATAATAATTAGCATTTTTTTAAATCTATGCAAGGATAGAAACATAAGCAAAAGAGGTAATATATTTATCTAAATTTTCTCTAAGCATTAAATTTCATAAGCATTTAAATTTTAAAAAATCACTGACTATTGAATACTCTGTTCAGAGAAACAATTTTTCATCAAAATTTAACTCTTATACGTTGATAAAAAAATAAAAATACTCGGATTATTAAAGAAGAGATTATATAACTCTCTTACAGTTCAACAAAGGAGAAGGCGAAGCAATTTCTAATTACTACAAAATAGAGGAAAGGAGCAAACCAAATACGAAAATACAAAGAAAACAAAAAAGTCTTTTTTTGTGAAAAAAGAAGTCTATTAAATAAAGAAACATACACAAGAAACCCTGGTCATTTTTGGGCCTAGGTCCAATCTATATCAGATGTCTACAGAGAAATAGTGGCACAGATTGTCTTTGGCACTGATATTGAACTAATCTTTTTTTGCCAGATCTGGAAATTAATTTTGAAAATATTTTTTAAAAATTTGAAAATGATTTCATTTCTAGATTTTAGATTATAAAGATAGGTAAGATATTATGATCATCATTTGGTTATAAAAAGTTTAGGTGAGTTGGGCCCGGGGCTCACCAAGGCCAGGGCAAGCCTCCAGGCTCTATGAGCGCTTACAGAGGTACTTACAGATCGCCTACCAACAAGGCCCTCACATCGGCAGTGGGAATCGAACCTACGACCTTTTGGATTATGAGTCGACTCCTTACCAACTGGGTCAACCTTTGTTGGCAAGATATTATGATCATCATGTTACTTTCAGAATGTTTTTTCCACTAAATTAGATATTATTAATCATTAAGATCATTTTGGAAACAAATCAGCTAAAAGCACTACAGTTTTAATTAAAGATATGTTTACTCTTAATTTTCTCCACTTTTGTTGTCACTTTAGTTTTCTTTCAATTTTATCATAATTTTTTTTTGAAAGTAGTTAATATCATAATTATTAATGACATAAAATAATACAATTACCTGAAATATAAAACCTAAACTGGATGATTTTTAAATGATGTAAATACAAAATCTAACTCAATCAAACTTTTTTTTTTTGGCCAAAACTCATTCAAACTAAATATTCATCATGGCAACAAGATGCACTTTCATTTGTATTTATTGTGAGATGTGAGATGTGAGATAAAAGTAAAAGAAACATACTGTTATTTTGTGATATATGTTGGAGATTGTGCCCTAGGGCCAATCATTTTATAAGTGTGTT
>QANZ01032008.1:0-12581 GCA_003254925.1 Chamaecrista fasciculata | reverse complement strand
ATAATGACATATATGATATACATTATGAATAAATAGTATAATTTTAAAATTTTTATTAAAATTTACAAATTTTAATTATTTACATATATATATTTGTTATATTATATTATATAATTTTAAAAATTTGATGTATGTGTGCAGTTAGCAGACGACGTAAAACCAAGCGCAGCGATGACAAGCGTACTCACAGCACTTACCAAAGTGATTCCCACATGGAAAATAGTCCCAACCCAAGATATCGTTGATATTGCATTTAAAGTCCCCCAAGTCAGAGAACAGGTGATAATTACTTGGTCAAATATTCATTTTAGTCTTAAAGCTATAGGATAAATTTCAATTTGGTCATACAATTATTTTTTTATTCTGTTTTGATCTTCAATGTGACTTCGATTGATTTATGTCATTATTTTTAGGGTAAATTCCACTTTGGTACCCTGTTTTATAGACCAATTCCACTTTGGTACCCTGTACTTTCAAAAGTGACACTTTGGTGCCCTGTTCTTTCAAAAATGTCATTTTGGTACCCTGTTCTTTCAGAAGTGACATTTTGGTACTCTATTCTTTAGACCAAGTGACACTTTGGTACCCTAAAAAAGATAGAATAGGGTAACAAATAGTGAAAGAACAGGGTACCAAAGTGTCACTTGGTCCAAAGAACAGGGTACCAAAATGTCACTTTTGAAAGAACAGGGTACCAAAATGATATTTTTGAAAAAACAGGATACCAAAGTGTCACTTTTGAAAGAATAGGGTACCAAAGTGGAATTGGTCTATAGAACAGGGTACTAAAGTGGAATTTACCCTTATTTTTAACTTGGATAACTGAAATAAATCATTTTCTTTCATATTTCATATTTGGTGAGTTGGTGAAGAGAGAAAAAATTTATACTCTTTGAAAGAAAAATCAATCACAAATTTATCTCCAATTCGTAATTAAAAATGAAATTTTTTCTCTCTCTTCGTCAATTAATTTATCTAGAAATATATCAGAGAAAAATGATGCATCTTAACTATCCATGATATAAATAATGGTACAAACCAGACGCAATCATATCTTGAGAATCGAAACGAAGTAAATGTGAAAATTTGAGAACCAAAATAAAACAAAAAAAAAACATTTTGACCTTATTTGTTGACGACCCTAATCAGATAGAAAAAGTACTCGTAAAAAGACGCGTAATACTGAACTTATCACGTTCAAACTTAGAATGAGAGTATAACTATATTCGATAGTTTGGGACTAAAATAACACTAAATGAAAATATTGAAGACTAATATGAAACTTATAAAACATGTAATACCAAAATGAATTTACAGGTATACATTTAAGATCAATTTGAACATTCGACCTATATCTAAAATATTACTTGTTAGGAATATCATGAGAAATATAAGAAAAATTGACAATCTTGTTGGCTTGGATTGCACAGATTAGAACAAACCCATATTGCTACAAAGGGCGTCCACGCTTGAAAACTGGCTATGAACTATTAAGAGTCAGTTCAGAAGTCGAGAAAAGCCTACATGAGGTTTGTCAAATCTTTTAAATAATTTTATTTTAAGGTAAATTACACTTTGATATCCTAAAGTATAAACTTGTTCCACTTTGGTACTATATTATTTAAAAAATGACATTTTGGTACCCTATACTATTCGCCGTTAGCACTGTGGTACCCAAAACATTTTTTTCCCGTTACCTTTTGACAACAAAAACAAGTGCATGTCACATGCATGGTAAAAAAATATATAATTCACCCTCTTATGCTTTCAAGTTCCTAGTAAATTATGTTTTTTAATTATGCATATGACCTACACGCTTTTTTTCCGTCAAGTAATGAAAAGAGTTTTTAATATCAAAGTGCTAATGACGAATAAATCTGAGTACAAAAAATGTCACTTCCAAAGTGTTATTTACCATTTATTTTATCATTTCTTCTATGTATTTGAAATTTAGGAGTAATATTACTGTTAATCTTTGTTGTATATTGTGTTTGTGTTAGATTTCAGTGCCATTTATTGTTCTACACGGTGAAGACGACAAAGTAATTCATTATTCAATAAGTGCACAACTACACAAAGTGGCAAAAAGTACAGATAAGACATTCAAATTATATCCAGGAATGTGGCATGGCTTACTGTATGGAGAAACACCTCACAATATAGACATCGTCTTCTCTGACATTATCAACTGGTTAGATCATAGATGTTCCTATGGAAATTCAAGGCTAGAGATGGAGCAGAAACACCAAAATGAACATCTAATTAAATTAGGCTGAAAGAAACTCTTGAAAATGATCTTAATTAGAAAGATCTGTTAAGACTTCTAGTCCCTGTTCTGTAATGTTTTATGATGCTATCATTCAAATTTTGTAGTACTTTTTTTGTTATTTAATGGAGCTTTTTGTCCAGATATTTCTGCGAAACTCGAGGAAGGAAACATTAAACACTATCACATTAACAAACGTGTCAAGATATAATTAGGATTAAGTACAACAGGAATTGCCAAGTGGGCTTTATGGAATACATTTCTCCATTTCACCAGCAATAATAGATATGGTCAACTTCTTCCAGCTTTCTATCAGAATCTACCTTAAATAACTCAAGAAATCAATGCTTCACCTACGAATGAGAACCACAAGCTTTTCAATTCTTTACCTTGTTAGTGAACTAACTAGAGGCAGCGACCAACTTCAGAAAACACAGCTCAACTATGGCCTGCAAACAATACCAAACCACATTAAAAAGGATTGGTCAAATCCAAGTTTCCACAAGCACAACTAATTTGGAAACAAGAAAATTAAATCATAATTTAGATTTGAACATTGAAGGTCAAACTCAACAAATTTACCGGATTGATATTGCAACAGAGATAGTTAATGATGTAGATTTCTAAGTCCTGCAGGAGGCCGAGTAATAGGTAATTTTCTCATGGCTCATAATAAAAATTTACAGCTACATTATTATTACTTCATCTCTAGCTTTACAGCACAGAATGAAACAAGGACAAACTGATATGAAACTAGGCTGAGCAAATTGGATTGGCAACTGGCAAAGCAATGCAGTATTTGGGTGATGATAGGGACCCAAGTGACCTTAGGAACCCTCTCTCAAAAGCTAGCTATTGAAGGGGAAGAACCAAGACACTTAAGTACTTCACTAAGCATCTCATTCTACTCGATCTGGGACTTAGGCATCCCATACTACCTAATCCCTATGATAGCACTGCCCTAGAAAACCAACATCCAGGCGGCTACACTCTACGACAATTCACTTTACAAACACTTTACTCGGCCTTCTACCAGTCGGAATCCTTCGTAGGTCAGAACCCTCAGCAAGTAGCCCTCTCTTTGCTGTCGACAACCAGACTCTGATACCAATTGATAGAGACCCAAGTGATCTTGGGGAACCCTCCCTAAAAAGCTAGCTATTGAAGGGGGAGAATCAAGACACTTGAATACTCCACTGAGCATTTCGTTCTATTCGATATGGGACTTGGGCATTCCATACTACCCAAGTCCCCATCAGGTGTGACCACACTGTAATAAAAAGAGAAAAGGAAACGAGTTTTTACTCTCCCAGTCTCTCCATTTTCCTCCAATTCAGAGGTTTATCTGATCACAACTGCTTTCAATCTACAAGAGACTTGCTACAAGCAAAAGTGTGCAAGCGAGATGGAACACTCAAGAATCTTGAGTCAAGTGTTGAAGTAGTTCATGTTCAAAATGATAGACACAATATTCCCAAAATAGTTTTCGGATCGTGGTTTTGCCAGGCTAGTCAGCCAAAACAATAAATATTCCAGAAATCATGCGAGAAAAGTAACTTTAGATGCACCTACAGGCTATAGCTATAAGGTCGTAAGTTACCTTGCAATAGGTACTCACGTTTAGCATTAATTACATATAACTATAAGGTGAGCTCCACCATGAAGGAAGCCGAATCAAGTTTTTGTATTGATATCTTCTTGGCTAAAAGAATAAATAAAACGATCAAATGGCAAAAACAATGCATCAACGATAGAGGGGCTACTTTGCCACTTAGAAGACTGAAGAAACAAAGCTCTCACTCACTCCTCCCATCTCACCTTTCCTTGTCTCTATTATTTTCTCTTATTTATCGATCCAGTAGATCGCCTGCTGCACTAAATTAAACCCAGTAACCGAACTCCATTGTCCATTTCACTCATCTTTACTACCTCCACTGTATAATTTGTCAGACCCTATAAATATTTAGTTGGACCTGTTCAGTATATTTTACTTTATGCTTACTTCGTTATATATATATATATATTCTATTAGTTAAATGTACAATTGCATCTCCATCAATCTATCATGATTAGATTTGGTTTTAAATAATTCAGCACCACAATAGAAGATTCTATACTCACGCAATACAGGAGCCTATTACCACATGCTTATAATTCTGATGGCCCCAAAGTAAATAATATAGTTATAATATACAAAATGAGAGGGAAAGAAGAGAAGGAAAGGGCTGAACCTGCAGAAGTTGGGCCTAATGCAGAAAAAAAAATGTTCCCAGAGGAGAGTGAGCGAATGAATGAGTTGGTGTGGGTTGTGCTAATATATATAGGTAAAATGTCTAAGTGGAAGGGTAAGGAAAATATTAGGGACATGGTTTAGCAAGAGACCTGACCTCAGGGTATGGTTTGTGTTTCTGTTTGTTATTTTCTGAGCTATTTCTCTGTACCAATCCCCTTCTCTAATGGGGATTTTATCATGTTTATAATCTGAATAGTACAGCAAGTTACAGAGGGTTATATCACATTTCGTTAAACAGCCTGGTCTGGAAAAAATAAAGCTAATGTCCAACTAACATGCAAATCAAAACAGTAACATAGAAAGATTAAACAAAAGTTCACCCAAAAAAAAAGGCATATCACACCTTTTGCTTGATCATTTTTCAAATAATCTTGTTCCGTACTTCCTCAAGTTTTTTCAAAATCTCTCCTGGAGTTCGGTCCAATTCATCAGCAATTTTCCTCTGCAAATCCATGGGTAATGTTGGGAATTGCTCACATAGATCCCCATCAATCACATCCTACATCATCATTATGTAGACTTTTCAGTATTGTGTTCCAATAATTTTATTAATAAAATCAAGCAAACATAAACAAACTGAAAGAATCGAAGTTTTGATAAGTGGTAAACACAAAAGGTAATTTCCAGCACTTAAATCAAGGAAGGGTCAAGAAGATACAAGGGGAAGATTTTTCTAATCTAGAATGGATAACATATGGTGTCATGTAACAACTTCAGATGAAGACTAATAGAATAATATTTAATGAGGGAGCAAATATTACCTTAACAGGAAAATAGGCAGATCTATAAGCCATGTGGTCTCTACCACACAAAGGTGGATGATCCTGCCTCATATGCATCTCCAAATGAGAAAAGAAATCGACATCATCACGGGATGTAAAGGCATGCAATGCTCCCACACTTCCCATAACGGTTCCGTATATGATGCTCTCTCCTCCACCTGGTATAAGGGATGCCTTCTGCAAACATGTGACCACATCACCAACATGAAATTGTACAATTTCCTCCATCTTATTGGGAGCTCCATTCAGCTTTCCCTGCTCCCACTTAATTCTCCCACCAGTAGGATCTTCTTCTATCTCATCTGAAACATCTTGTGGCAAGCGCACAAAATAGATGTTTCCAAATTTGTCTGCACCTGCCATGGTGTCAAAATCTATGTGGTATGAAGCAGTAAGCCATCTTGGAACACAATCATCCGCAAATATATAGAGTTGGTTCTCATCCCGCCTGTACTTGCAGTAATGGAAAGACTGTAAACAAAACACAACAAAATTAGCAGAAAATTTTACAAAGCAACAAGACATGGAGGATAGCAGAAAATTCGACATTTGATTAAGTGAATAAGCTTTATGCATGTTTTCCAAATTTAAATACACAGCAGTCTTTTTTAAGAAAGCCTTCAAAACGTTTCTAACAAAACTACCAGCAAAAAAATTTCTAACCTTAAACTTGATGTATAAACACATCCCTGTTAAAGACCATAGGCATGAAGATAATATTTTTTGTTTTGTCAGAATGCCCTAGCATGCACCAAATATAAATATATAATTGAAACATACCTCTTGGATGTCACCTACATAAATACGATCACGGTATGCATGAATAGAGGCAATTGTGTTGGGGAACAGCTTATTTTCACATTTCCTTAACAATCGCCTTTTCCCCAAATCATATAGCCTGAGAACAGAACCAATTCCAGCAAGCAATCTCCCTTGAAACTGGCATAAAGCAAGAGGAACACCTTCAACCTGAGTTTTGTGCAAAAGTTCAAGAGATCTTCCTTCCTCTACAAATCTATAAATATGGATAAATCCAGCAGTTAAACTCTTTCTGGGCCAAAACTGCAATCCCTTTGCAGTACCAACAGCTAAAAGAGTTCCATACTCCTTATCATGGAAATTCACTGTACATATGCTGAATGCAGCCTCATTCTCCTGAAGCTCCAGAAGACAAGTTGTATTTGCAGTCCTAGGATCAAGAACTCTAATGCATGAAACCCATTTATCAGATTCAGCTTTAGGATAACCATAATGCTCATCAGACAGTGGATCATCCTTCTCCTCATCCTCACCACCATTCTCCATTTGGTCAACATTACCATTTCCATTTTCACCCACTCCAGCAGCCTCAAAACATTCCTTTCTTGCAGCTTCACGCTCTTCCGCGGTGAATGCTCCTTGGTCACTCTCGATCATCACCAAAAGCTTTCGTTTGGGCTGCAGAACAAACTTCCTTGGTGTGTATCTTAGTGGAATCACTGTCTCATTAAATGTTTCTCCAAGCCTTTCAATAGTAAAAATCCTCAATGCCTCACCAGCAACAGAAACTACACCTTCCACACATTGGTCAGATGAAAATGAGGCAGCATATTCAAGGGTTTCATATGAAAGAGGAGTCAAAAGGAAATGTCCCTGGTGAATGTAACCAAGCCAAGGTCGACTGGACAAGCAAAGCATTGCACGCTTTCCTCTTACAATGATGGGAAACAGCTTAGGGGCTCTCAATCCTAAGAATCGGGAACGAGAATCAGAAAGCTGACCAGTAACCATATCTACAACAGTTCTAAACAAGACACCATTCTGTAAACCGGCATTCAGAAAAAGGCTAGCAGGATGATCTGCACCATCCTCACCACCTGTGGATGCCTGAACTTCAAGAAAAAGAAGAGATTCTGGTGCTGAAGAAACACTTTGTACACTAAGAATCTGCATACAGTCATCAGGATCCAACGATAAAATACGAATGGTCTTATCATATGAGCCAACTGCAAGAAAACGCGATCTTTGCCGGCCTTCAGGTACTGCAGCAATGTCTAGACAAGCAACATCTCCAGACATTTCATGCTTCTCCACCTCCATCAACTGACCAGTCACATCCACCTCAAAATAAATAAGTTCCCCTCCACTCAGAGCAATAACCACTTGAAGTCTATTTGAGCCAACTTTGGCAATTGTCCTCTTTCCAGGGGTTCTCCATTCATTAATACGTCCATCCTCCCTAATATGTCTAATGCCATTGGGGTGAACCTGCATGAGAGAATCATCACCTATCAAAGAAACAGCAAGAGAAGGTGTAGTGTCAAGAAACCCACTGTCACTAACTTCTTCAACAGTCTCACCAATGGAAAGAACAAGTGTTGCATTTGTGAATGACACAACAATATATGCATCGAATTCATCATTAACATTCTTTTTTACAGTCCAAACAGCACTTGGTATACCAGGAAGCTTTGACACTGCCATCTCACTAACTGCTAAACCAGTTCTCAAAATCCTTAAAGATGAACGAGGACCACGTCCACAAAGTGTAAATATTTGTGGAGTTTCTTCTTCAAAGAGATTTGTGACCTTCATGTCCATTATTGGCATCAAACTCTCAACCTGATCAATCCTAACAAGATTCTTCAGCTTTCTGGGCTGGAAAAACACTGGCTGAAAACCTTCTTCAGTCTCCATTAATGTAGCTGATGAAGCTTCAACATCAGCATCATCCCCTATTGCCTTAAACTGATACAGAGCATGATTTCCAAACTCTGAAGCCGCAAATAAGAATCCTGATTTCAGCACACACATTGAAGCAGTAACAGGAATGGTATCAAAATACTTAATTTTCAGTTCTGAGACACGGTCTCCATCATTTTCCAGGGTAACCTTAA
This sequence comes from Chamaecrista fasciculata, assembly GCA_003254925.1. Taxonomy (NCBI): domain Eukaryota; kingdom Viridiplantae; phylum Streptophyta; class Magnoliopsida; order Fabales; family Fabaceae; genus Chamaecrista; species Chamaecrista fasciculata. Next base: position 4,364 of record QANZ01032008.1, on the reverse strand, counting down.
AAACATCTCCATATTCTGTTTGCAGAAGGAAAAAGAACATGGATTTCAACTTATGCATTGCTGCTGAAACGATAAGGACACCACGCTCAGCAGGCAAGTCTGCACGCCTAGGAATCACAGCACGGACATCTGGGTGTCCCTGATTCTTATAAATAACAAAATTTTCTGCACAAACCAGCACACCACTTGGCCCATCGCCACCCCCAGGAACAGTGACAAGCAAATTGGCACCATTATCAACCTGCTCTGACCACTTCCTAGACACATGATTGAGCCCTAGATCAAGCTCATAAAAAGTCAATTGTTTCTGTGCTTCACTAGCCGCCTGACCTGTTGAATCCTGATCAGCTTCTGAGTAATCCAATTCAATAGCAGCAAATATTGGGTTCTCAAACCCACAATCAACCCCACAGATAGAGTACACTAAAGTATGAGATTTATGCGCCTCCAAAGGTGAAGATATAGTTAACCTAGCTGCAGTATCCCTATTCAACACATAAACGAGCTTTTGCTTCTCGCAGGCCCCAACCATAACCGCCCTACCCTTGGGATCTATGGCCAAGTACTGTCCTGGAACTATCCGGCGACAGCCCGATTTGCCAAAAGTCTCCTGGTGAATTTTATCAAAAACGTTTTTCTCCTTATTGTATTCAAGAATTACAATCCTACCAGAATCAGAACCCACAACAATATAGTCCTTCTGAGCCCCAGTAAGTCTAAATTGAGCTAAAGACCTAATTGCACCGAATATTTCAACCGAGAGTAAAGTTTGGATCCTACCATTGTCGTCAGGTCGAAGAAGATCCAGAACTTTGCCTCTAGCAACAACAATTTCCTGGGTTTTCCCACCGGAGAAGTTGCCATTGATTGCACATACTATCCCAGTAGGTCGCTGGAGGGTGAGGCTGTAGAGATACATGACTCAGAAGAAAAAGAGGGTTTCCGAGAGAGAAGTGAAGAAGGGGACTAAAATGGCTTCCGGATTCTTCAGAAGTTTCGTTAATCATTCACACATCGTCGGAATTGGTAGATGTTAAAAGCCGAAAACTTTGAGGATTTTGGATTTGCGCTCTCTCTGGTAAGTGTGTGTGTGAGAGGAAGAGGGTTTAGCAATTTAAGTCGCGAGAGGGAATATAAACCCTAGTGGAAATTGTGCTCTTTTTTTTTCTTCCAGTTACCGCCTTTCTTCCTTCAAAGTCAAGTTTAATAAAAATGTTAGTACATACAAAAATAGTGATGAAAAGTTTCTTATATAGGAATAATTAATATTTAATTATATATATTATTTATTATTTATGTATTTTGTTTTATTAATTATTTTTATATATATTCTTCTCATTAAAATTTTATTGGTGTGTCCATATTAGTCAGTTACTTAAAAATTAAAATTAAGGAGTGATTTATTAAATTTAGGTCAAAACTTTCATTACGTTCTCAAACTTTACACCTACTGTCAATTTCGTCCCCAATCTTTCTTTGCTGTCAATTTCATCCTCAAACTTTACACATGCTGTCAATTTCGTCCCCAATATTTTTTGTTGTCAATTTCGTCCCTAATATTTCACATTTTGGTCAATTTTATCCTTTGCTCTTACTTTAGCTAAATATTGACGACAAAATCTATGTGGCTAACAATATATAATGTAAAATTGATAGAAAAAAAAAATCAAATCTTAACTTAGATTCAAAAACAGGATGCAGTCTGTCATTAATTTATTAAAAGAAATTAGTTAAAGGATAAAATTGACGAAAATGTGAAAGATCGGGGATGAAATTGGCAGTTGATGTAAAGTTTGGGGACGAAATTGACAGCAAAAAAAGATTGGGGATGAAATTGACAGTTTGTGTAAAGTTTGAGGACGAAATTGACAGTTGGTGTAAAGTTTGGGGACGAAATTAGTACTTTTACCAACTTCAAATTGGTCCAAATGTATAGGATAGATTTTAAGGCTAAAATCTTTTTTTTTTGCCCCCAAAAAAAAAGATCTTAAGGCTAAAAGCTAACTTTGATCCTCAATATTTATCCTAAATTCTTTTTTGGTCCATAATATTTTTTGTTCCATTTTGATCCTTAATATTTCCTAAAAGTTCTATTTTAGTCCTTAATAAGTTTCACGATTAGTCCCTAATATATAGTTATATCCTATTAAGCATGGACATTGGCACGAACACGAGACACGACACAGACACGGACACACCAACACGTCAAATCTGTAAAGTTACATGACATGACACGACAAGACATATATTTATATATATATAATTAAAAATCTATAAATTTTGATGAAAACTTTTAAATTTATAATATCTGTTTATAATATATGTCATATATGTTATTATTTTATATTTTTTGTCAAGTTAAAGTCACAAAAAAAAAATTATATTCTGAAACTTATAAATATGTGTCATATAGGTGTCATACACGGACACATGTCTGACACAATGACACGCCCTCTAAATGAAGTGTCTATGCTTCATAGGTTATATATTTATCGTCTCAAGTCCAAATGCTACGAAATCGAAGTTATGGATGACTCTTGATGAATTGTTTCTCTGCCTAATTTGGGTCGTCGACAAACAAGGTCAAATAGCTCATTTCATGAAGTTTGTCTTATCTCTCTCGTTTTAAATATGAATGCGACAAAATCAAATTTATAAGTTACTCTTGACGAGTTTTTTTTTTCTGTTTAATCAGAATCTTCAGCAAATGAGGTTGAATAATACTCTGAAAGTGGGTTTGGTCAAAACACAATATCAACTTTTAGAGTACTATTTGACATTGTTTGTCAATGGTTCCAACTAAGTAGAGAAATAATCTGTGAAGAATAATTCATAGCTTTAATTTTGTCGCATTTGAAATTAAAAACCAGAGAGATATGACCAGCATCATGAAGTGAGTAACTTTCAGACTCGACTTAACCTTGTTTGTCAACGACCCCAATTGAGCAAATGAATAATTTGTCAAGAGTAACCTATAACTTTGATTTCATCACATTTGAATTAAATCAAGAGAGATATGACCATCTTTAGTAGTTCGAAACCAAAATAAATTTTTGTTTGGAAAATATTAAGGACCAAAAGGGAACACAAGATTATTATAGATCAAAATAAAATTTAAAATAAATATTAGGGACTGAAATGAAATTTTTTGGTAATTGATTGAAAATGGAAGTAGGTGAGGTTTTAAGAAGTCCCACATTGCTTGGTTAGCAATTGTGGGAGAGGCTCAACTACTATAAAAGGAGACTCAAAACAAGTTTACAGGTATACCAAGTCAAGATACTTTAAGCATTGTATTTGAGTTTTAAATTCCTTCCTCTCTTATATTTTAGAGTTCTTCTATTGTTATTTGTAGAGTGTGGAATGTGTAGTTAAATAGTTGCTTTGTGAGAGTGTGTGTGTGCACTTGGTATAAGGGTTAAGAGAATATTGTATGATGTAATAATTTTCATATTATTATTTTTCCCAACAAGTGGTATCAGAGCCTATGGATCGGTGGAGTAATTTCTAAGTATGTTTTGTGGTTGCAATGTTGTCTGATCTTCCAAATCAAAAAAAGGAATTATCTTGTTTTTCTTGAGAATTGATTTTGGTTTCTTGTTGAAAGGAAGTTTGGTAGCATGTGTTTGCTGGTTTTGTTCTTTTTTAGTATACAGTTACAATGTCAAAATTTTCAAGCGCCGGTGTAGAGAAGTTTGATAGAATGATCAATTTTGGCTTGTGGAAAGTGCAAGTCAATGATGTATTGATACAATCGGGGGTACACAAGTGGAAGTATGACAAGTCTGGGCATGTAAAGAAAAATTGTCCAGGAGGAGCAAGTTCAGTAAATGGCTTTGAATTGGACACTAGCCTTGTCTCCTCGCTATGGGGGAGGATGATCTTGTTTGAAGATTGGGTGGAGCATCCTCACGGTATTTCCGCATTACCATGGAAGAGGATGAGTTGTTGTTAGTGGGTCCACAGTTGCACATGGGCATTGGTTGACATTGATACAAGATGTGTGGTGGAGATATGTCGATGCCTGAGGAACTTCCAAGGAGAGCCAACATGGAGGTAGCACCATAGAGTTCAGCAAGGTTTTTCGACCTGTGCCGAGGTAAAATTCTTAGAATTGGTTTATTTTGAGCGAATACACTTTTATGGTGTAGTGTGATAGTTCTTGGTTTAAGAGCTTTGATTGTCGGTGTTGACAATGAAGTTGAAGATGTGGTAATTTTCAACCAAGGTGGAGATTTGTTGGGTAATTGATTGAAAATGGAAGTAGATGAGGTTTTAAGAAGTCCCACATTGCTTGGTTAGCAATTGTGGGAGAGGCTCTGTTGGGAAATCACAGAGGGAGCGCAGCGGAAGAAATTTAAAAA
>QANZ01032007.1:0-15500 GCA_003254925.1 Chamaecrista fasciculata | reverse complement strand
TTTTAGCTTTTATTCGAGTTTAGTTCAAAAATTTTAATTTTCTTCCGCTGCGCTCCCTCTGTGATTTCCCAACAGTTGTATGCAGTGATGGTCATTTGTATTGGATATCTAAACCGAAAGGCGATTCCGACAATGTTGTAGGTTTTTTTATTAGATATTGTCCAAGAGATGAAGAATTTGTGCGTTTTGATCTTCCGTTGATCGTTGATGTGTTGAAAGTTAACCTGCTTCAGTATGATGGTTGTGTTGGTTATCTTAGCACTGTGGCATCAGACAACAACTCCTATAATTACACATTGTGGTTGTTCCAGAATCTTTCGGGTTCACTCCCTTTTTGGAAGAAGAAAATTTCTTTTAATGGGTTACCTGACCATTTAAGGAATATTGGTTTACTGAATCAGAAGTTATTATGTGTGGAAATAGACAATGATGTTGAGGAAGATAATACTTAATATGTCAACACTTTTTCTCTGTCGTTGGTTAATTTTGATGGTGCCCTTAGTGTGCAGGATATATCCCTTCTTAATGGGGGCCCTACGATTATTAATTGTACTCATGAGTATACTAGCAGTTTAGTGAGATTTTAGATTTAAATGTTGTAATTATAATAAATTAGCTTTGACCAATATTATACATAGGTTTTTTAAGATTAGCTTATTTTTTTAACTTTAAGTATTAGTTGTAAAGAATATATTGTGGAAGTTTGAGTTTTGTTTAAGCTAATATATTGTTAAGTCAAATATAAATACTATTAATTCATAAGCTCTTAGTTTTACTTAAAAAAAGATTGATGTTTTATTTATTTGAGATACGTCTTTGTTTTGGCCATTTTGTTGGTATTCATTTATTATTTTCGGTTAAACGTCAATTTCATATTTACTCAGTTCATCATTTAATTATTTTTTTCTTTTATATTTTTGTTTAAAAACTCTGTCTGTTAATTGTTGCGTGATCTGAACACTATTTAAGAGATATGACTATTCTAAAATTGTCATGATGTCTCTGTAAAACACTCCTCTGTAAATATTTGTAGTTCCAAGACATTATTATCATATAACAATTTTTACAACATTTTTTAAGTTCGTAAAATATTTTTTTTATTCGACGTTGATAACCTTTCTGTATTCTCATAAGTATATATTTTAGGTGTTGTCTTCTTAGTTTTCGATCAATATCCTTTGCTCTTCACATTGGTGTCTAGGTTTCTTTAGTAATGGAAGGTTCATTTGATCTTGGTTATTTTTTTCCTGACGATATTATGGATGATATTTGTTTTAGGCTATCAACTGCTGATCTATGGTAGTGTAGGGAGCTTGGGTCGTGTTGGCGACGACTTATTCGTATTCAGTTAGTTGTCAATCACCATACTGCTGCTTCCAAAAATAATAACGTTTGTCTGATTTTTCATTTCGTGTATGATTTTCCTATCTCGCCTGTTGCTCACTTTGGTCTTTATAGAAATGATGGCTTTGAGTCTCAACGAATAAGCAAGTTCAAAGCCCATCCTTCTTTTAAAAAACATCATGCTGCTGAAATTGTTGGTGTTTGTCATGGTTTGGTTTGTATGATATATGAAGACATTGGCGGCATATGTTATTTTGGAATATCTAATCCTTCAACTAAGCAGATTGTTCGGACTGTATTTCCACTAGACAATGATGACGCAGGTTGAATAGTTTATTTGTTTATTATAATTAGTTTTTGCTTTTATGATATATAAATATGTCATTTATTATTTGAATAATATTCTGTAGGTATCTGGAGATATAGTTTTGGTTACGATCCCTTTGACAACATAGCATATATATTGATCATTTGGGAAGATTTGATCAGCAATGAAAACATTAGATGTATTCAATTCAGCACTTATGACAAGCTTTGGGTGCATATTGAACCTCCTAATTTTGGATTTAACATATGGAGTGGTCATTCTGTGTGCAACAATGGCATTATTTATTGGAAATCTAAAGTTGCAGTCGATAGCTCAAACGGTCGAGAGTTTCTATAGAGTTATTGTCCTAGAATTCAGCATTTTGATCGTTCATATCTACCAGAGATTCATGTTGGTTTTAACGATAGGTTGATTGATTTTGATGGTTCTGTTGCGATATTTAATACTGAACATTTTTCTAATAACTCAAATGATGTTACTGTATGGATATATGACAACAGTAATGGGAATTCGTCTGCTTGGAGTAGATATTATATATTCGCTAGCTTTCCTCTTAATACAAGAATTCTAGGATTTATGCAGCAAACTTTAGTTGGAGTAAGAAAAGATGGATCCATTGATGTTGGGTTTGATATATTTCATGTCAATCGAGTTATACTTCATTTGTTCTCTTCTGATGGTACACGTACTGAGAAAGATGTTTTGCTTCCTAAAGATGGTCCGGTATCCATTGCGGCTATCTATCAGTATAGTGGTAGCTTGATCGAAATATAGTATCACCAGTGAAAGAATGTTATCTTTAGCTTTTGTAATATCTTTTATCATTGAACTTATCCCATGGGTGCACTTTTTGTAATACTATGTTTTTGGTTGGAATTTATTTATTGCATTACCTGAATGTCCACTTTTGTGTGTTGAAATAATGTCCACTTTTAGTACGTTATTAAAAATATAAGCTGAAATAATGCACTAAAATATACTAAAACCGGTAAGTTTTAGTTTTGTTCTTACGTTTTGAAGGAATTAATTAATAATGATATAGTTAATGCACATTTGCACTTCTGAGGTTTATCTGGAAAGAAGAACTATTTTCATGGAGCCCCATGTTCTTAAAACATAAATGATGTTGTTATATGTTGATAGTTGGATTTAATGGGGAAAAAATTATGGAATTCCTTTTGTTATGCAGCTGCGATTTTAGGTTTGAAGTATTGTGATAATAGATATGGATGAAGTCAATTTTGTGTGATTATTGTGTGTTGTGTTAGTGGGTGTTTATTTAGAATATTTAAATTAAGTAGAAAACGAAGTTAAATATTTGGATCGCTGTTTTCTTGGTTAAAAATATTTACAATTTTGTAAAGTTGAAAGGAATTAAAGATTTGAAAGAACTTTGCGGTTTAGTTGTTTATGTAGAGGGAGATAAACTTCTAATTGCAGTTATAGAATTGCTAACGAGATGTACAAATTAGGCGAATATTATGTTTTGAATCAATTCTTGGGTTAGTGTTTATTTATTTAATATATAATAAGATTTAATTAAGTATGGTGTTTATATTAGATGTTTAATCATATCTTATAATAAGTATATTCTTTTTTTTTTTTTTGGAACCAAAAAGTTTAAGTGGGGGTAGGCTCCGGTATCCCACTAGGGTCAGGGCATACCTCCCGACCTCTATGAGGATTTACGAGAGGAATTTACAGATCACCCACCAAATAAGGCCCTCACATCGATCAGAGGATTCGAACCCTCGCCCTTGTGGGGTAAGTCCCAAACCTTAACCAACTGAGCCACTCCTCATTGGCTTATAATAAGTATATTCTTAATAGAACAGTATAGTTTTTTTTTTTTGTTAAAATTGGACTAGAAAAAAGGTCTTCTTAACATATTATTTGCTTTATAGTAGCTATTAGAGTCGCTTTTTGGAAGCCCATATGTATTAAAAATATATTTAAGTCAGACCTTGAGAGAAAAAAACTCGTCGCTTGGCGTCTGAGTTCCCCCAAAAAAACCCTAGTAGGGTTCTTCAATCGCCAAGGGCGATTCGCTTCCCCCTCAAAGTGCCCTTCCCTCATCAAGCAGAGAGAGAGTGTCCTTGGTACCATTAACCGATTTTTCGATATCGATACCAATTAAAGCTCATTTATTTAGAACCATTAAGGCAGCCTGTTCACGCTTCCATTCAAAGAATCCCATTCACAGATAGAGATTATGAATTTTTTCGACATGATTATCCTAGATTTTAGACTCTGATATCCTTTTAGGCATAGATTTCCTCTGGAATCGCTCTCTCTGCATGCCTGAGGGCTGGATCTGAAGTCTTTCGGCGGATTTCATATACTCCCAAGGTGAATCTCGACTTTGGCGGCTTCTGAGTGTCAAGATAAGTTATTTATCCATTTCAGCTCTCTTCCTTTTTTGCTCCTATCTGTCTTCGTCTGGTGATTGGTTATAGTTTGTCTAGTAAATTGTTCTTGGCATTTATGAATCTTGCATGCAGTAACGCCTTGAGTTTTAATTTAATTTAATTTTAGTTTTTGCGTATTACCCTAATCATTAGATTACATAAGATCTTTCCTCCTGCTTGTTTCGCTGCTCGTCGTCCTTACGTTTCCCCTGTAATACTCCGCTTCTTGGCCTCCTCGCTCCCATTTATTTCCTGGCGGAACATTTATGGCTAGTAGCCTATTCTGCATATCTGTCTAGTAGTGACCTTCCATTTTCCCTGTTTCGCCTCCCTCCTTCTTTCCCCCCTTTTCCTTTAGTATATAATCCCTTGTCTGGCAATATGTGTCAAAAAAACCATTTTCTGCCAGACCTTTGTGCGATACACTCCAACCTCCATTATCCCAAATCAAAATTCAAAATGGAAAACCCAAGAGAGATTAACTGGACAGATTCGAGTGAGAGTGAGTCTGATGTAAACATTGACGAAGCTGCTGACAGGGATGAGGTTAGGCATCCCCGTTCTCCTCCTCGTAGGAGGATTGCTAGAGGACCTCTTGTTCGGGTCAATGAAGCACGAGTAGAGGACTATCGTCGTTATTGGAGGAAATGCTTGATTGGCTCCTTCATTGATGAAAGAAAATTTAAGGTTAGAAGGGTCCAGGCTCTCATTAACGAGTTTTGGAATTTGAGAGGTGAAGTTCGTGTAGTAGGAGGTACTGACAGTAACTTCATTATTTATTTTTCTAATGATGAAGAGAGGTTGTTTATTCAAACGGAGGGACCGTGGTCTTTGCAAAGTGGAGTGTTCTTTTGTGCACCATGGGAACCAAACATGGTTCTCTCGGCCTATAAGGTTACAGAAATCCCTGTTTGGGTTCAGCTTTGGGGACTCCCACTGGAATTTCAGGTCCCAGATATTGCTAGAGCATTGTGTAGCATATTTGGGGAGGTGCTGAATGTAGATTGGGCACCAACTACACCAAGGAACCTGCGTTTTATGCGGGTTCGTGTCCGTGTCCCTATTAGACAACCCCTTGTAATGGGTTTTGTTCTCCAGTCAGACCACCATATGTTTTGGATCCAATGTAGGTATGAGCGTATTTTTAGATTATGTTTGGGCTGTGGAAGGATTGGACATACCTCCCCAGCTTGTACTTGGAGTGAACAGAGGAGAGCCTCGGCCCTGTATGATCAGATGAATGTCATAAACCAATTTGTGGGCCTGGAAACTGGGTATATGGTTTCTAGGTTCCACTTTGTTAATGAGGCAAGGGCTTTCTTGAACAACAATAATAGAAGATCGACTAGGATCACCCAAAGACAATATGCTCATGGTGTTGACCTCTTCCCCCTAAGACAACCGCTGCTGGAATATGATTATGATCCCCTTGGTTTCTTTGATGAACATGGGAATTATGGTAATCATTCAAATGTTAGGAACCCCAATGACAATGCTTATGGCCCACACCCTTTGTTCCCATTGGAACCACCCGAGGAAGACCCTGAAGAGGACCCAATGGAAGAGGACCTAAATATTGTTATTGACAATGAGGAAGGCAATGGCTTTCTTGGGGACCATAATTTCTCTCCTAACTCTACTGAGGAAAATGACGAGCTCTCTGATGATCAAGTGGTCCCTGAAAACCATCAAAACAATGATCATAACACTGATTTAAATGCTGTTGTCCCAAGTCAAGTCGAAGCTGCTATTTCCACCTTTCAGAGGGAAGTTGTTAGTGTGCAGGAAATTGAGGAACTGGAAGCTGATCCTGAGAGATACAATGATGTGGTAAGGCTTTACACCACTCCTCCGGCGCACATTTTTCCCCTCCCACACCAAGAGATTGTTCACTTCCTGGAACTAGATGATAATGGGAGTCAAAAAGATTATCCCTTGAGCTGGATGGACTGTGAATATGAAGGCATGGTTATGAGTACGGGAAGGCTGGTGTGGGACCCAATTACCTACCCATTCTTCAATGAGAACAATGTATTATCAGCTGCAGAGGATGTAAACTTCTGGTGTCAATCTTGCACCCTCTTCGAAAATTCTTTCTATAAACCAATTGAAACCCATCACTCTCCCCAAAGAGAGGAGGGGAGTGCATCTGGTCATGGTGGCAGTGCAAGCAAAGAGGATAGTATCACAGTATGCACTATTACCCCACTGCCCCCAAGGAGCACCCTAGCTGGTAATCTCTTACTCCCCCGACCACCCCAACAGATGTTGAACACTCATTTTGTAATTGCTAACAACAATGAGGAACTTGTACAACCTCGGGTCATCCTCAAGAATATCTGGGAGTTTATTCAAAGACAAGTTGGTTACCCTGGTACGGGTCCAATAGTTTTTTCCTCTGAGGAGCACAACAATTCTTTGACAGCTTGGAGATCTCCTGGGGAATTTAATAGGAATGGTCTCAACAGCAGGAAAAGAGAATGGGAAGAAGATGAGAATCACCAAATCAGTTATGAAAGAAAGTTTAACAAACCAAAATGCTGGACAGTTGAAATCATTCTCCCCCCGAGAAAGAGAAAAGGGGTAACTATTGAAGAAATTAACGAGGAGGAAGATATAGGATCTCCTAAAAGAGCGAAGTCTGAAGAATTGGTCGCAGAAAGGGGGCCTGAAGGAGTGGATGAACACTTGGAAAAGCTATGTGAGATGCTGAGGAACTTCTCAATAGGTTTTAGGGTGGTTGTACCAAAACAACCCCCCGAGGAGTCATGAGGGTCCTATCTTGGAATTGTCGCGGTCTGGGCAAAGCCTCGGCAAAAAATAGACTTAAAAATATTTGCCTTAAATATAATCCTGATATCCTGTGTCTTCAAAAGACAAAATGCCCAATAGACAAACTGACTTTTTTGTGTAATAGCTTAGGCTTTAATCAGGTTGTTAATGTGGATCCCAAGGGTAAAAGTGGGGGAATAGCTGTCTTTTGGCGTAGTCCTTTTGTATTCCAACTTATATCTAAATGTAAGAATTGGATTCATGGGTATTTCCATTTGCCAGCTGATAAGGTTATCTTGCTTTCTAATATTTATGGACCTCCCAAAAAACATAAAAGAAAAAGACTGTGGGAGTTTATTGATTCTGTGGATCCTTTGTCGAAGCCGTGGCTCCTTATTGGAGACTTTAATCAAGTCTTCTTCCAGAAGGACAAATGGGCTGGTAATTCCAATGATAAAAGCTACAAGAAACCTTTAGGAATAATGCAAGCCAAAAATCTGATCGACATTGTCTCTAAAGGAAATCATTTCACCTGGAGCAATAACAGAGGTTTGGGTCAAAGGATATATGAAAAATTAGACAGAGGTTGGTGTAATCCAAATTGGATGTCACTCTTTGACCAAACTTGGATGGAAGTTTTGCCCATAGCTGGCTCTGATCATGCTCCCATCCTTCTCCACACTGAAGAACCCGACTCAAAATTAAATCGCAGATTTCTATTTGAGGAAATGTGGCTTAAACATCCTGAGTGTGGCAGAATTATCAATACTGCTTGGACAGAGAGTAGTAACATTCAGGGCTCTAATGCCTACAAGTTTAGTGAAAAGATCAAGCTGACAACCAGTAAGTTAAAGTGGTGGAATAAACACCACTTTGGCAATGTAAGAACACAAATTAGGGACACTGAGAAGGAACTTGCAAGCATTCAGGTTCAGATAACTAACTCCCCCAATCAAGCTATATATAACAAGGAGAGGGGCCTTAAGGCTAAGCTTAATTTTCTGCTACAATGTGAACAAATTTTCTGGGCCCAGAGGGCCAAACAAATGTGGCTCATTAATGGGGAAAGAAATACCAAGTATTTCCATTCAGTGGTTAAGCAGAGAAGAAGTAGATCAAGAATTGTAGCTATCAAGGACCACCTAGGGAACTGGAACTGGTGTGAAAAGGATATCTTACAGGCTGCATCTAATTATTTTAAAGATCTTTTCATAGCCCCTGATTGTTGCACGAAGGAAGAACAATCCAGAATTATACAGGAGACTCAAATTGTTAAACTTTCGGCAGAACATTTAGATATCCTTAATAAACCATTTACTGTTATGGAAATTGAGAGTGCTCTTTTCCAGCTAAACGGTCATAAGACCCCGGGCCCTGATGGAATTCCTGCTATCTTCTACCAGGAATTTTGGCCAACTGTTGGTAAGGATCTTATTGCAATGGTTTCTTCTTTTCTCAATAGGGGCTTCCTCCTTAAATCTCTCAATCAAACCATCATCACTTTAATTCCAAAAGGCGATAATCAAGAGAGCTTCAAGGATTTTCGTCCAATAAGTCTGTGCAATGTAGCCTATAAAGTCATCTCCAAGACTTTGGCTAATAGACTTCAAGGTGTAATGAGTGATGTGATTACCCCTTTCCAAAACGCCTTCGCCAAGGGTAGATTGATTAGTGATAACATTCTAGTGGCTCATGAGCTTATTAGATACATCAGAAGGTGTAAAAAAGGAAAAAGATACTGGGCTGGTCTTAAGATAGACTTATTCAAAGCTTATGATAAAATCTCCTGGGAGTTTTTGTTGGCTGTCCTTAGAGAAATGAATTTTCCAGATCACTGGATTCAACTTATATCCCAGTGTATTTCTACTACTTCCTTCAGGGTTCAGGTCAATGGAAACCTTTCTGATCCTTTTGTCCCAAAGGCTGGCTTGAGGCAAGGAGATCCCATCTCCCCCTATCTATTCATTATCTGTATCAATGTACTCTCAGGTTTGTTAATTAAGGCCCAGCAGGAAGGATCTTTGAAAGGTATCAAAGTTTCAAGACAGGCACCTCCCATAAATCATCTCATTTATGCCGATGATATTCTGCTTTTCTTCAAAGCGGACTTAGTCTCGTGTAACAAATTCAAAGAGATTTTCACCTCCTTTGGAAAAGCCTCTGGTCTAATAGTAAGTCCTTCCAAGTCGGACATTACTTTCAGCCCCAACACCCCCAATAGGTTTCAAAAGATGCTTTGTAAAGCATCTGCTTTCAAGAGAGTTGAAAGATTTAATAAATATCTGGGAAGTTTCATTGATGGGGATGCTAGAAGTAGGCAAACCTTTGAAGAAGTCTATGAAACCCTTCAGAAGAAATTGGCTGGGTGGAAAGCCAATCTGTTATCTCAGGCAAGCAGAGTTGTTCTCATCAAATCTGTTCTCTCGTCCCTCCCAGTATATCATCTCTCATATTGCTCCTTATCTGAAAAGGAATCCAAACAATGTGACTCTGTGGTGGCTAATTTCTTTTGGGGCAATCACCAAAACCCCAAAACGCCACACATGATGGCCTGGAGTAAAATTTGTCAACCCAAACACCAAGGTGGTCTCGGGGTCAGAAAGTTCAGTGATTTCAATAAAGCTTTACTTGGAAGACAGGCTTGGAGAATTATTCATAATAAAGACTCTCTTCTTTCCCAAGTCTTCCTGGCTAAGTATTGCACTGACAAAAATAATATGACCTTTAAAACCAATTCTCTCTCTTCGCCTTATGCTCGAGCTATATGTAAACGGGCTGAAGAAATTGTTAAAGACTGCAGGTGGAAAGTGGGCAATGGTAAAGATATTAACATTAGTAGTAAGCTTTGGTTCCTCCCTACACAGGAAATGCAGGGTATTAAAACTGTTGCAGATTTGATCGATAACAGGAAAAATTGGAATTCAGAGACAATATCAAATATGTTCAGTCAAAGTAATTCCAGAGACATTTCTAGGATCCCAATTTCTCATACTGATAGACCTGATGAGATTATTTGGGTCAAAGGTAAGGACGGATCTTACTCCGTTAAGAGCGCATATAGAGAGATTCGGAATAATAGAAGTGAAGAGAATTTAGGACCTAATTTCGACTGGTCATCTCTTTGGACAGCAGACCTCGCTCCAAAGCTCTCTCTCTTTATATGGAAATGCGTTCATAATAGCCTTCCTATTGGTGTAAATCTCCTCAAGAAAAAATTCAAAATTGAGGGGACATGTGCGTTTGGGTGTGAGGCAATAGAGGATGATTTCCATCTTTTCTTTGATTGCCCTATTTCTAGAGCGGCTTGGTTTGGCTCCCCGTTGGGTTTGAGAAGTGACCATATTCCTCCTAACAATTTCAAGGCTTGGATCCATCATTTCCTGGCAAAGCAGCATAATTTCCCACATTATACTGATCTTACGGAACATGTCTTTTGGTTTTGTTGGGCCATTTATACCCATCGTAATGAAGTCAGGTTCAAAATGGAAAAACCGGATGCGAGGACTATTATTAACATTTGGTATAATCAAGTCTCAAGGAAAAAATTCCTTGAATTTGCTGCCAATGACTTACATGTCAACGAGAAGGGAGACGGCCACACCAAGAATGATAAGCTGATAACCTATAAATGGAAGAACGGAGATATTCTCATTGCGGGGGAAAGATTCAAGCTTAAGAAAAAAAATGTATTTACGGCCTTCTGTTACAATAATACTAAGCCTACCTTGCTGTTTTATTATTGTGAGAATGACAGGTACCAGATGGAGGAAACTTTCTTCAAGGGTTTCAGAACTTTCCTGGAATACAGTAGAGACCAACAAAGCGAAGCTACCTCGCTAGTTTGCCAGCCCAGGTTTTGTATTAGAGAAAAATTGACAAACCATAGTCAACACATCGGAATTGTTAAAGAGGATATCATGGCTATGATAAAACAAGGAGGTGGTAGATGGAGAATTGCGGAACAGAATCATGATCAAAAAATCAAGAACATATGGCCGTGGATTGATAGCTATATTGTCGGTGTTCAATGTTTTCTGTAATTTTGCTCTTTCCCTTCTTTTCCTGTTATTGTTAATTCAAAAAAAAAAAAAATATATTTAAGTCAATAGCTTTTTTTTGTAATCTATAATACTGTAATATGATAAAAAAAATTTTAAATATTACACCGTGTATTCTTTTATAAATTTAGTATTGATGAGCAAAAAAAAGAAATAAATTTATTATTTGTTATATATAGTCTATGAGGGACTCTATGTTGACCTGAAGCTTATAATTGTTATGAAGCAGTAGTCTTTTAGTTAACCAGACGAAATTCTGCTTGAATTGCAAAGACAAATCAAGAACTAAACAAATTGATAGTCTGCAGACTTTATTATTTGGCGGTCAGTATCGTTGTTAATATAGTCCCTAGGACTGTATGTAACAATGATGCAGTTTACTCATTAAGTATGCTACTCAAAACTATATCTCAGTTAGTATTTGCCAAATTATCAAATGTACATTATTTCTTAAGATAAGTCAGTGGTTATGTAAACTAAACTTTTCAGGAAAATATGTGTTACACTTTGTAAAATATAGTAGTCTATATAAAAAAATTGCAAATGGTAATATAAGCTAAACATTTCATAAAACAATTTTTCTTATAACATTCCTTTATAATATCCTGTACATTATGTACCTTTTTTTTTTCTGCAATTCTACATCTTAGTACCATTTATTTTTGTCGTTTTAACTGTCCCGATTAAAACAGGGTTTAATTGGTAAATGATTAAACCAGAATTTTAATCAGGTCCATGATGCTTAATACGATAATCTGTTTCGTGTAGATACAATTAGAAGTTCTTTAAAAGATGTTGATATGAAATTATTTATTGAACTAATGTACTGTCATTTTAATCAAATAAAAGATTGTGTTCATTCAACTTTTTTTAGCATAATTGGAATTGTATTCAAGTTTAAACGCTATATTTAGTAATTTTCAGTATGTACAAAGACTATGTTGTATAAAGTCCAAGTATATTTTTAAAACCTCTGCAATATCTCAAAGTCACAAGATGTAACATATATGGATCATTGTTTTCCATACATTTAAAGAATGACATGGTCGATGTAGTTGATAAATAAACTTATTTCTTATACTCACATTTTAATATTATATTGAAAGTTATTTCTTGAACTAAAACTTAACTAAGTATTTTCAAGGAAAAGCTCCCGTGCATTGCACGAGTCAAGATCCTAGTTTACTCTAATTAATATGTTGTATATAAATGCATTGAAATTAATGAAACTTTCCAAAAGTGGGGGATTACCATTACTAGCATTACTATGGGATTACCATTACTAGCATAAAAGAATTAAGTTCTTGAAAAAGTTAACGTAATTACCTCATTGTAATGATCTTCTTAGTAATGATGAATGGCACCTTAGCTTTGGCGGATTCATTATGCAAATAGGAGAAATAAATAGATGAGTTGCAATTAGGTTGGCAATTTCAACTCATTACCCACCAACCCCACTACAAAATTAACCAATCCCCACCCAATCTACTTAGATAATGGGTCAAGAAGAGTTGGGTCAAAAATTGACCCATTAAAATTTGGGTTGGGTTGGGTAAAATCTGAGTTATAAAATTATAGATTAGTCCTAAATTTGGAAAATGAATGCATTTTAGTCCCGCCAAACTGTGAGTTCATTGAGAGAAAGATGAATTTCGCAAATTTTTGAACAATTATAGAATGCCCCTAAATATTTTCAAAATTTACAAGAAAGTCCCTAGATCATGATATTTGAGGACTAAAAAAAATTAAAAAAAAAAATTGGGGTCAAAATGTAATTTTTAAAAATATTAAAAAGGTGGAAATTGCAAATTAGTCCAAAATCTAAAAAAATAATATGATTTAATCCTAAATTTGAATAATTTAAAAATTATTCTCATTAATTAGTTTATAAATAAAGTAATATAAATATTTTAAGACGGGTTTATGGGTTGGGTTGGGTCGACCCTTGATTTTGTGGGTCATGACCAACTCATGACCTATTTAACAAATATAAATGAGTCTTAAATGGGTTATTGACCCATTTATGACCCACCCCACTTGTGACCCAACTTAAAACCAATTGTCCAACCCAACCTACCAATTTTATCACCCCTAGTTGCAACCTATGAAACATGGGTACTTCAAAAATGGTGTCGTACCCGAATTCTATAAATACTTTTAAGTACTTTTAAAATAGGCCAAAGTCCTATTTTGGTCCCCCAGTTATGCTCCTTGTTCCAAATAGGTCCCCCAGTTATTTTTTGTTCCATATTGGTCCCCCAGTTATGCAAAACTTGAAAAAGTTGGTCCCTCTAACGTTTTCCATCCATTTTTCCGTTAAAAAAAGAGGAAAAATAAACTTTCATCTCCAAAAGTTTTATTTTCTTATATTAAGGTCATACCTATCTCAATTGAGACCTTTTCCAAAGTTATGGGACCAAAAGTGCACTTTAGCCTTTTTTTTGTTTAGATAAAGTAAAAAATTCATCGCCATAATTTTATATCCAATAATGATATTTGAATAACCTCCAATACTTAATTAAAAACTCAAGTGATATAACCAATGAGAAACATCACCAATGAGAAACAATGCAGCAGCAAGATGGCCGAAAAATGGAAAGAAGAGACGCTACCTGACGAAATAGGTTCAAATGGCCAACGAAGTTGCTCGCTGGTGGTCGTCGACGTCGTCTAACCGACGATGGAGGTTAGCGTCAGCAAAGGTGATGACTGGAGGCGCTGCTACGACGAGAAGGGAAGAAGAGAACGTGGGTGGCGACAAAATGGAATAACCATGAGAATGGGGGTCGATTTTGCTGATATAAAATATTATTTGCTAAATGTCTCTCAAGATTCGCACCCATGCCGCCTTCTCCATTTTTTCGTTGCCCAAATACCACTCAGCCACACGATAAAGCCTACTATATTTAACAAAAAATAGAGCCGTTATCTTTGAATTTTGTTCTTCAGTTGTTTGCACTACAAAAAATATTACCCATATATATACTGGAGGAGAGACCAACCTATATAATTTTTCTCATTACTAATTTTGAATTTTGTTTTGAATATTATACACTACAGAAAATATTATTCATGCATATATTGAAGGAATGACCGAACTATAAAATTTTGGGAATTGAATTATATTTTTTTTTCTAGTTTGAATTTTGTTNAAAATATTATTAATATAATTCAAAAAATAGAGGAAGGAATACTAATATATCAAAAATTATATATTTTGATGACTCAACTATTGACTTATTGAGTTGGTATAATTTCAAGGACTAAAATTATTTTTTAAGTAAATTCATATAAATTATATATATTATAATATAATATAATATTTTTGTAAAATAAAATATATTATTCTATTATTTATTATTATATTTTATATATATACACACAAATTTGAGTGTGTGTAGAGAAAGTGAGAAGTGTGAGTAAGAAAAAAAAAGAAAATAGTAAGAAAAGAAAAGATGAATGGAGAGAGAAAGTTGTAAGGGTAATAAATAAAGATATTTTAATATGCAATTTATATATATGCCCTTTGAGTATTTTATTAATTTATAGTAAATAGTAGATAATTATAGATAATTGAGTAGGGATATGTTAGTAAAAAGGAGAGATAAAGGTGAAAAATAAAGGAGGAGAAACGTAAAGGTAAAACAAACATGATATTATATTGTAGCTCAAATATTAAAGTAGTATTAAGAGATAAAAGAGGATAAAGAAGTTTTTAACTCTCAACCAAACATGCCCTTAGTTTTCTTTAATTAATTTCTCATATTGCTTGCCTTTAGATCGTATTGTTATTTTCAATCAATTCCGGATCATGTTCTAAATATATCATGCATTTATATATATATACATAGGTTAAAGGGCCATTTTGGTCCTAAATGTATGCCCTACTGTTCATTTTGGTCCATTATCTTTCAAAATGTTCAAATTGGTCCTAAATGTTTGTAAAATGTTTTATTTTGGTCCCAACTATTGAATATGGTTTGTTTCAAGTTCAAACGTGACCAGTATAGAGCTACACATTATTCTCGAAGAGTACTTTCTTTATCCAATTGGGGTCGTCAGCAAACAAGGTCAAATCGATTTTAAAAGTAGACCTCTCGTTTCATGGTGAAACAAGCAAAGTTGATCATATCTTTCTCATTTTAAATTCGAATGTGATGAATTCAGAGCTACGAGTTACTCTTAGCAAGTGCTTTGAACTTGGAATGAGAGACGAGAAAAATATGACCAAATTCAATAATTTGGGACCAAAATGAAACATTTTACCAATATTTAGGACCAAAATGAATCATTTTGCCAACTTTTAGGACTAATTTGAACATTTTGAAACATAATGGACCAAAATGAACATTAAGACATACATTTAGGACCAAAATAACCCTTTGACCTAAATATATAAATATATATATATATCTTTCTTTCATGAAAATTATTAATTAAGTTCGTCTCATGCTCAATTCCATCCATGTTTAATTGTTAAATATGTATATGATACATAAGCACAACTCGTTTAAATTGGATTTAAAATTGAACCAAAACGGAACATTTTGAAATTGAACCCTTTTAAAATCTTAAGTTTTAATGCCATCA
>QANZ01031992.1:0-18566 GCA_003254925.1 Chamaecrista fasciculata | reverse complement strand
TCTTCCCATTGAACCTTATTCATGGGATCACCAATCACAAAGGTCGGGTTGCCATCGTGGTTAATTTCAAGTTGGCTTAAATCCCATTCCCCTCGATGTTTCAAAAATATGTTTCCTCTCAAGAGGCTTCGTTAACGGATCCGCAAGATTCACACTTGATTTTACATAATCAATTGAGATTACACCATCTTTTAGCAGCTGCCTCACAAAATTATATCTCAATTGAATATGTCTGCTTTTGCCATTAAAGGTCTTATTTTTAGCCGTAGCTATCGCTGATTGGCTATCACAGCGTAATGAAATGGATGAAGTTGGTTTGTCACCTAATGGGATATTTGCTAAGAAGTTTTCCAACCACTCAGCCTCAGTTCCAGCCAACTCCAAAGCAACAAACTCAAAATCCCTTAAGGATTTAGTTATAAAGCTTTGCTTGGCTGACATCCATGTGACAACACCACCACCAAACATAAACACATAGCCATTAGTGGATTTTGTCTCATCTGAATTTGAAATCCAGTTAACATCACTGTATCCTTCTAATACAGCGGGAAATCCACTATATAGTATACCATAATTTATGGCACCTCTCAAATATTTTAATTTTACCAAGGCCTCCTAACATTCATTGTTTGGACAATGAGTATATCTGCTCAATCTACACACAGCATAAGCTATGTCAGGCCTGGTATAATTCATTAAATACAACAGACTCTCAATAATTTGTGCATATTTAGATTGAGCCACAAGATCTCCTCTATTTTTCTTTAATTGCACACTAGAATCATAAGGAGTACTCACAGGAGATCTATCATATTGTTCAAACTTTCTCAGAATCGTCTCAATATAAAGTTCTTGAGAAAGTAAGATACAATTTTCATTCCTTATGATTTTAACACCAAAAACAGTTTTGCTTCACCCATATCTTTCATATCAAAATTAGAAGCAAAAAAAAAGATTTTGTTTCAAGTATAATACACATACTTGTACCACAAATCAGCATGTCATCCACATACAAGCATATAATAACACAATCATCATTTACAACTTTATTGTAAACACATCTTTCAACTTCAACAGAAGAGAAATTACCACTTAACAAAACTTTATCAAATTTTTCATGTCATTGTTTGGGTTCTTGTTTTAAACCATACAATGACTTCACTAATTTACATACTTTATTCTCCTGACCAGGAACACTACACCCTTTGGGTTATACCATATAAATTTCTTTTCCATCTAAATCACCATTTAGATAAAACAGTTTTCACATTCATTTAATAAGGTGTCTTATCTATATGCAGCATCATTTTGAGCATAACCAATAAAACACAATCAGCATTTTTAGAACTCAATTTTCTCTTTTAAAAATAGGTAATAAAACTTTAATAAGACACCCCCACACTTTCAAACATTTCAAATTAGGCACAAAACATTTCCATAACTCTTAAGGTGTCTTATCAGTCTTCCTACGAAGAATTCTATTTTGTAGAAAACAAACATATAACAAAACTTCATCCCATAAATTATTATAAGCACCAGAACTAACAAGCAAAACACCCATCAATTCTTTCAAAATAAATAATTTATAGGATGCAATTTTTCCACATTAAAAATGAATTTGCCAAAAACCATAAACGACAGGTACAAACTCAATAATATAACAACAAATAACCAAATGACTGAGTTAATTGATATTTTATCAACACTCAAAATATACAGATCTTGATTACAATAACTCTTTCCCACAAATATATTATTGTCATTATAATCTTGTCAGATTTAAATGACACTTTAATCCCAATTTTCAATAACAGAGCACCAGAAAATAAATTTGCTCACACAATAGATATATACAGAACATCATTTAGTTGCAAACTCTTTCCCGTTGTGAGCTTAATCACAACTTTTCCTAGAACCTTTGTAGTTCCGGAATCAACAAAATAGATTTTATCATCCCCTTCTTTTTCAAAGGAGGAATGCAGTTCTTTATTAGAACAATTGTGTCTTGTAGCAGCACAATCTATCACCCATTTTTCCATATCAGATATGAATAAAAAATCAAAGAGCATTGTAATAATAATTTTATTATTACTGTCAACATCTCTATAAACCAAATTTTCATTTGATTTAAGAGGATTATCACACTTGATAATTTTCACTAGCTCTCATTAAATATTGCAATTTATGATGTTCTCATATACCATACACATAATAATTATATTTCAATATAACATTGGGATTAGACTCAATGGGTTTGTAATCAGATTGCCCATAATTTTTATCATTAAATAAATCAACTACATACCTGTTGAAGCTCAAATTTAATTTACTGTACCTCCACAAAATTATAAGCCTTGAAATTCCTCCAATACCTCTCCGCCGCCACAAATGATCTTTGAATTGGATGAAACTAGACCAACCATTCCAGGCATGGGCCTCATCAGTACTCCACTATCATTATTAATAACCTGTATTTGTCGATTTTTAATCATAGATTTGTTTGTCCTCTCACGGCAGTCTTCCATACTCTTCAATATTCTCACCATGGGGCTTCATATCAAATTTATGTTCTACTTTCCCTTCTTCCGGATCGAATGCTCTGTACACCTTCTTCACCGCTCGCCGTACCGGCCGTACCGGCTGGTCGGATCGATTTCGACGAATGGTTCGGAATCTCCGTCGCAAGGTTCAGAGTTCGCACTCGGCATAATGCCTAATTAGCGCGACTTTCCACCATATTCTGCTAATCCAGGGGACTCCTGAAACCCTTTGACTTTGTCAGTCAAATATCCAAGAGCAAAGCCTATGAAAGAGCCAGTTAGGGCGCCGAAGAAAGTGTCGAAGGCAAGGTCGCGAGGTCTGATACAAGGAAATGGAGAAGCAGAGAGAGGAGGAAACTGATTATTAACATAGTCGCCGGAATTTGACTTTGAAGAATTTGCCGTCGCCATCGTTTCGCTTCTCTCTGTGTGTCTCTCTCTCTGGCGNAAACCGGTAGAGGCTCGTGCTGATAACGTGTTATAAAATATAAGAAATAAGGATATTCAAAATAGAGAAAAGTAGGAGGAGAGAGTGGTTCATTCATTCAACTGATATCATTTTCTTTACATCAACACCTAAAGCCTCTATTTATAGGCTAAAGGATCTATAAGGGAGATGTACCAACTTAATGTACATAATGAAGGAATAAGGTCATATTCATGTACATAGAGAAAGTAAAGGAAAACTCAAACTTCTATGCATAGAGAATACCAAAAGACAAATGTGGATATTCACAAACATAATTATTTATAACATAAATCATATTGTTGGACTAAATTTTAACATAAGATAATTTTTGATTATTTGCAAAAATTTGGTTTGACAACTTGTTTAGACTAAATTGCAACATATACTAACTTGTGTCAAACACTGTGAATAATTCGTATCTTTTAAATCATAATTCATAGAATGTGTTTTTCAGTCAAATCGTTTCCTCTGGATCCATTAAAATATAAACATGATCTTATATTCATTCCTTGGTCTATGAAATTATATCTCATGCTTAATTAACGTGAAAATTAAGAGTATGCTATGTGCTTCATTTGGAAATAAGTATATTAAAGGCATGAATTTTAATTCCCCCTTTCAGATGCGCTATTAAGACAAATTAGCATATTGAATTACTTCATTTCCTTGATCTTGTCATTAATGCTAAATCATCTATGTTAGGGAAGAAAGTAAATTGAAAAGGATCTGATTTTGAATTAACAAATAATCATACAAAGTCTGCCTATAATCTCGATTAATCAAAATCAATTCTATAAAATGATTACATATTTTGTTCTACAGGTTAATCATGAATCAAATCCACTATTAAAGATGATTAGCAAAATAAGAGGAAATGTCTGTTTGAAGCAATCACTCTTATCTTCTCCAACGGCTAGTTCCTGAGCATATAAAAGGATGCTACTCTGAAGTTGAAGATCTTGTTGTGTGCATTATATACTGAGTCAACATCCTTCCCACTGCTGTAAATTTCTGAAGCTTTGCTTACTGTGCTTGAGTGAAATCTCTCATAGAGAGATAGTCTAAAAAAAAATTCTCTTCGTCTTGAGTGTTTGTAAAATCTTCAAAGAAGTAAAAGTGAGCTTCTAGGGTGAAACCTTGTGGAGGTGAAACGTGTGTGCTTCTGTAGGAAGCAATATACTTAGAGACTGTCCTTGGAGTGAATTGTGGGTTGAGTTGTAAAACTTGTAGGGTGATCCCAAGCTTTGTGCAGATTGTATTCGATACAATATATATAAAAAAAAAAAAAAAGACTTCTAGCTGGTTGGTTAGAGGTGTGGATGTAGGACAATTAAGTAAAACTTCCATTTCAAGGATTATACCATTATTTGAACCACTATAAAGTTCTTGTGTTGTTGTTCCTTTCCTTAACTCTTTATATTTCTTACACTATCTGGTCTGAAATCTGTTTAAATATTTCAATCTATACTATTTTTAAAGGAAACTGTTGTTAAGAAAAACATTGTTGTTTTTATCATTCTCAAGGAAATACATTCAAAGAGGAATCAGATTTCATAATAAAGTTTCTCGAGTATATATAGGTTCAGAAACAAGGAAGATTTTCAAGGAACAAGTTTTTAAGAAAAAGTTTTTAAAAATCCAATTCACCCCATCTTAGACTATTTTCACGATCATATTTTTTAACACATAGGTTCTTTTATTTCTTAATTTTTATGTAGAATATTTTTATTAAGATTATTTAGGTCCATCCTACTTTAGACACATGATTTAAACAAACTAATGGACTTTGTACTCTCTGTAAGTTGCTCATTCAAGCATATCGCAACATCTCAACATAGTAACCTCTTCCCAATGGCTTGGTCGGGCTATTTATTTTCAACTTCAATTGCCGTATCAATTACAAACTCTACATCAAGACAAGACTGCATCCATCTTTTACCATCCACGTACATGGTACAAGTTTTCTTTTAGAGCTGTAGAGAGGGTAGTTCAAAATTATTTTCATCACAAATTTGTCAAAATTTTGTCACAAAATTTACACCCAAAACTATCATGTTTATAACTCCATTTGTGATGAAATTTAATGACAGTTTTGTTGGGGATTTCTCACGATAATTTCGAGTCGCGTCTCTAGGACACTGTCCTGAAGAGATATTCCGGTATCCCACTGATTAGAAACCGGCACTCTCACAGGATTAAACGAAATCTTCCTCAATGTCACACAAAGAGGGATACAGAATAGCAAAAGTAATTTTAGAGACTCTGATACAAAAGAAGAAAGAGGGAGGCTGCTCCTCATTTAGAAACTAGGGTTCTCATATATATAATAGGTCTAATAAAATATTTATTTAATTATAATAATTAATAAAATATTTATTAATTATAATAATAAATAAAATAATATAACAAATTAACCTCAACCCTCATATCTCTTTTGTGCAAGCAATGTGGACTTATTTTACACACCCAATATTAGACTTAGGTCCAACAAGTTTATCCGTCATAAACGATTTTGTCACAAACTGAAAATATAACTGTTTGTAAATTTTGTTGTTTTAACCGTAATTAAGCGTATATATAATATTCTACATTTGACTCCCCATATCAATTTTTATCCGAAGCTAAATGGTGAATTTTGACTTTAATTTTTCCCCACTCTCTTTACAATTTTACTCTCATAAAAAGTGTGAAACTACCTAGGAATGACCATTTAAAATTAGAAAAAAAAATCATCTGCATTTTATTCAACTCCGAATTATTTGAATTTTGATTTATTAATAAATTGAACTATATATTTATGATTGACTGAAATACCCTATCAATATGAAAAAATATATTAATGTTGGTTGTTGATAAGTCTGATTTTGGTAGACTTTTAGGGGTTATTCTAATGATATTTTGATATCAAGTTGAAGATTTTATCCCCAACTTCCCTAATTTCTATATTTTCCTTCTAGTTTATGAGATTAATTGTAAATATGATATTTGGTGCTTAATTTCTTATATTTGTAAATATCATGATGGATTTGGTGTTCAGTCTATTTAACTTGCAGAACAAACTTCAGAAGATTTCTAAAGATTCCATGAAATCAATTAGTGATTGTGAGAAAAAAAGAAATTACGTGGTGCACAAGTCTTGCCCAAGACTCAAGTCCGGTTGATCAGTTTTGAAGTGTTATTGGAAATTCTGCAATCTTTCCTAAAGTGTACAATTGGTAGCTTGAAAATAGGAAAGTTTAGAAGGAAATTAGGCTTAGGAAATACTATAAATTCCCCTTTCCAAAGCTTGTAATGCATCTCTTCTTCCCCACTCTCTATTTTTATGTTCCCGACTAGTTGTCTAATTGATTTGTTAATGATTTGTTAACATAGTGTTCTTGTTGATTCGTAATTAATAAGTTCATCACTAAGTAGTAACTCAGATGGTCGTACCATGTTAGGGAGAAGAAAATCTAAACAAGTAATTTCGTAAATTAATTGTTTAGGGTTAATATCTTTTAGGTCTTAATTTTGTTGATTTAAATTAAATTGTCGATCGTGTCGGATTCGTCTAATTAATAAGTGGTTAAATTGGGTACATTATCCTTTAATCAACTTTTAAGAAAGAGTGATTTCACCGTGTGATTTCGTTAATCTATTTTAATTTGATGAATGATCAAGTGACTCCATGAAAAAAATCTCAGTCAAATCCTCAATCAATTGGTAAACCCTTTTATATTTAAGTTCATTAAATTTCTAAGTCGCCCACTGGTATTCATTGTTTTAGTGTGCATATTCAAGTTAATTATTATTGGTGGATTCGACACCCATCAATTGTTTTGGTTCTATCATGTTAGAATTAAACGTTTACCACATAATTAAACGTTTACCACTTGGTAAGCATTTTATCACTTAGTAAGCGTTTGATCCTAACATATCATATATGAAATATTTAATCATTCTTGTATTTTTATAACCATAAGTCCGAAGTAATAAGCTTTCAATGGAATCCAACCCAAACCATGAACAGTACACCTTAATAACTATTCTTTCAAGTAAGAAAAAGGAAAAGGGAAAAAAAAAGTTCCATACAATTTTCTGATCTCTTGTGCATGATAATTTTATTTTCCTATTTGACAAATAGTATTTTGTATGGATATAATAAAGCAAAGTTCATTCATAAGCCCTCCCAATACAAAACTTTCATGAGAGGTCAGTCAAGACTCTAGTGTTGGGATTTTTTTAAAAGGGATCACACATTCATATTATTCAAACAACAAATATCTTTATATAGAAAAGTATATGAATTTAAAATATCTAAAATATCTTACTCAAATATTTTAAAAAATAATATCAAATCTGAGAAATATCTCAAATAAATTCTGACACGATGTAATTCATAATAATACTTAAGTGGATTTAACAACAACTAAAAGGAAACAAAATAATAATTGAATATGCTGACAAAATAAAATTAATTAATTTTAAATCATATTCTTAACATCTAGCCCTATCAACACTTAGTATAATATTAATTTAAGAAGAAAATCACAAGTTCAATATGACCATTTTATTATGTTATTATTAATGGTAGAAGAAAAGCAACTACATATATGCATGGAGCTTAGTCACATATACAACGACAATGGCGTTCATCACAATAAGTATGACATGGACAAGTACACTGAAACGTTACCAATTCATGGTTGGTAATGTTTATAGTTTTGACCACTTTATCATTTTGTGTGTTTGACTTTTTGAAAGGTAAGCATGTGCATATTCCTTTATCACATGCCGGGAATCCAGATATGCATTTGATTATGAAGCTGCAATCCACATCAGTAGAGCATATAGGAGTAAATTTATGTTTCACACCACCAAGTGCTGCAAGTCCTGCATAAATTAATGTATATGTAACAAATTATACAAAATTAATTGTAATGGCTTTCATGATGAACATGATATCGAGATTTTTAAAAAAATATACATGGGCCGGGAAGTTGTTTTTTTTATATATATATACAAAAAAATACATTAATTAGGTTGGAATTGAGAATAAATAAATCCATGTTTCAAGAATGATAAATTACTCGTGCCTTTTAATAACTTGGAATAAATTAAATACATCTCTTTTCTTTGCCTGTCTAGTATTTCACGTTTTTGTCATGATTAATTTGAATTTAACTTGCATCGTGTATATGATTATGATAAGAGAGTTTTTTCATAAAAATAATTGTATTTACAACATTTTGAATTAAAAATTTTACTTAAGTGATATCAAATTATTTATTACTGAAACGAATTCCTTATTAATTATTGTTTTAGTATTTGTATATAGAAACTATATGCCTAATACTCAAAATATAGATATTGAAAGTTATACAAACTAAAACAATGAATATTGTAAGCACTCTTTTTATCAACTAATATAATAGATATGCATAAAGTAAAATCTCTAATTAGAAACAAAAAAGCTGAACGTGTATATCTCTTGTTAAAATATGAAAAGAAAATATAATATTTCAAAAAGATAATGATAAGGGAAGGGAGAGAGAAATTATACCATGAGATGTAGAAAGAAGGACAACCAAAAGAACTAACTGAAAGGTAATTTTTTCCATGACTCAATTTGCAAAGCTGAAGTCTGAATCTGCAAGAAAATAAAATATGCAAAGAGGAGTATTTTTGCTTCTTGTGATACCAATTCGACTTGTCTTCCATTGATATTTATAATCAATAGAGACATATATTATGGAATGACATTATGAATTAATTATGTATTTTATGTTTTTGTTCTTACTTAGGGTGAAAATGTTTCAAGATAATTGATTGCATAAGATTTGATAACCATCAATGCTATTTTAGGAAATGAAACCAAATGCTCTAAAATTTATCCCAAATTAAAAACATTCACATAATGTCAAGCAAAATAGTACAACAAGATGAGAAATAAGAAAAAAAAAACATAACTTTGTGCTATAAATATTGATCAATATAAGGTGCTGATATTATAATTTTGAATGAGAATAATTTGTTTGATACGTTATTGATGATCAAATTATTGTATTATGCTTTTTCTGCTAAGAAATTTGAATTTATTGATAATTAAGATGAAAATTCTTTATAGTCATCTTAATTATCAATAAATTCGATAAAGAATTTTACTATCAATATCTCATCACAAAATTTATGCATGAAAATATCATGTCTATAACTTCATCTGGGATGAGATTTATGGCAAGGTTTATATGACCTTCATGATTACAAGTAAAATTAATAGAATTAAGAAAACTAAAATTTTCAATAATCACCAACAAGTGTTTGATGCAGTGGTTGGCGAACTATACCCTAGAGAGATGACTCAAGTTCAAAGCATAGTGCAAAAAATCGGACCGGCCATTGACATTTGACTCGGTGGAAGGCTCGAGTCACTGGTTCAATAGTTCAACCGCTGGGTCACTGGTTTAACCGGTTGAGTCGGTTTACTTAAAAATTACATTTTCAAATATACATATTCATCAAATACACATTATGACATTAATATCTTACAGTAATTTAAATATAAAGTAAAAAATTAAACACTTTGGTACCCTTTGGAGCTATTTTGCAATTTTAACCATAACAAATTTTGTAAAAATTACATATTGACTCCAAATTTTTTTTAAAGTTTTCATTTTAGTCCCTAGATAATATTTATTCAGGGACCAATTTATAATTTTTTAAAAAAATTTTGGGGTCAATATGTAATTTTTGCAAAATTTGTCGGGTCAAACCGGTTCACGGTTCATCGGTCCGGCGGTTCAACCGCCGGTTGAACCGGTGACTGGCCGGGTCAAATGCAGAACGATATTTTACTTATTCCGGACCGGTCTAGTGACCGGTTCACCAGTTGAACCGCCCGGTCCGATCCGGTTTTTTGTACTATGCTCTAAAGTCAACTTTGTTGGGAGGGTTCAATCCAGGGGCGAGCCAGAAATAAAGCACAGGGGAATAAAGCACAAGGGACCAATTCACTAACGGAGCAAACCACATGGCACCAAACTGCAAAAAATTTTCTTTTAGAGTACCAAAGTGGGATCGCCCCTAACCACAAGGTACCAAACTGCAATTTATCGTTTAAAGAATCCTGTTAAAAAATACCACTTCTTACATTTTACTGTTTACCACTTATCTATTTTCTTATGAAAATTGATATTTTTTTTAAATCATATACATAATTATACTGCATTCTTATTATAAGACATTAATTTATTTTCTTTTTTTTGGTAAAAACAATAATTTATTTTCTAAAAAATTTATATTAAATTTTGACGGTAAAAAAAATATTATAGATTAGAAAGAAAAAGTCATAGGTGGGTCCCAAATATGTCAATCTCATCCCTTCAAGAGAGTCAAGATGCTAGTATGCACATCGAAGGAATGAGATAGGAAGATAGGATGGTGGACTTGGTATCAAATACCGTACACAAGTTCGGGTGAGTCTATAATGTAAAGTTTGATTCTTGACATGTGATGCAATAGGTCATGAACCAATAAAATAATGACAAGTGGAAAAGTTAGTTGTATGTAACTCATGGTGTGACTTCATACACAGTTTTGATTGGTTAACAAAATTATTATTTTTTTATTATTTTTCAGCATTAAATTCCATCAATGGTTATAATTATGCCACATCAACAATTATATCCCATGTCAAGAATCAAATTTTGCATCTTAGACTAACACCACAAGTTCTTCCCTTTCACCCTAAACGAGATAACCTATGCAAGCTGGATGGTGGAATTGTTATTGAGTTTGTGAATTCGTAAGAAAATATAAATTAATCACTGAATTTTACACCATAATTAACTTTTTGGTCCATAAATTGTAGGAAAATACGAATTAGTTCAGGGACCAAAAGGTTGCTAGTGGTGTAAAATTCAGGGACTGATTCATATTTTCTTACAATTCAGGGACAAAAAAGTTGATGATGCTGTAAAATTCAGGGTCTGGTTTGGATTTTTTTACAATTCATGGACCAAAAGGTTGACGTGGTGTAAAATTCAGGAACTAATTCATATTTTCCTACAATTCAGGGACTAAATCGTTAACTCATTAACAATTCAAGGACCAAAACGTAAGTTTTCTCCACCCAAAACCCTAAACCCTACTGGTACAACACTTGTTCAATAATCTTCAAATGCTTCTTACAAGCCTCGATCCCGCCTTACCATTGTTCTCATAGTTTTAGGGTTTCATTCTTCAATGGCACTCTACCTTCTCTACGAATCTGCTTCTGGTTATGCTCTATTGCATGCTTGTGGGCTTGATGAGATCGGTCAGAACACCGAAGCTGTTAGAAACTCTGTTTCCGACTTGAACAGATTCGGCAAGGTCGTCCAGCTTGCGGCATTTACTCCCTTTCTGTCTGCTCTTGATGCCCTTAAGCAGTGCAACTCTGTTTCTGAAGGTAACATTTCTCCTCTTTCGTGCTTATACCATCAGAACTCGCAACGAATGTGTAGTTTTTCCAAGCGTTTTGATCTAATTCGTGTTATCTGAGCGCCATTATATGTTGATATGGTGTGTTTCTAACGTCTTTGAAGTTACCTACGTGGTGGCGGCATGTTGAGGTTTACTTCTTTTGTAATTGTTGATTCTTGAAGGACTTCTGTTCCTTCTGTCTCTTGCATTTTAGCTAATTGTTTGATGGATTGAAAATGCGATTCGTAATGTAGTGTTTAGGCATTGTTAGTTTTCTGTCGAGTGTCATACGACGAATCATGTTAGTATGAGAAATACAACTTCGTTAGCTTTTTTTTTTTTTTTTTTTTTTTTTTTTTTTTTTNTTTTTTTTTTTTTTTTCTTTTTTTTTTTCTTTTGCTTCTTCGGGGCTTGAACTTGATTTAGTTGGCTGTAAAACGTTTATCCTTCTTAATTTGGGAACATAAATCATACGCCCCTTTTCACATCATTTTGTGCAAAACATAGAAGACATTGAAGTTGAAACAATGGATATCAGATACACAGCAAATATTTTGTTTTACAGAAAATGTGAAATATTTATATCTGTCAAGCAAGTTTGTTTAATGATGCTTCGTTGGGGTCAGTGTTGTGCATTTGTTAACTTAAATTTCTCCCCTAGCCTAACATTTGTTATGTTTATCTTCACTCCAATGGTTCAGTTATTGCTCAAATGGTTGGTTCTCGCTTCTTAATCATGTTTGGCTTTCAGGCTTGTTGACTGATGAGCTGAGGAATTTTTTGGAGATTAACCTCCCTAAAGTTAAGGAAGGTAAGAAGCCAAAGTTCAGTTTAGGTGTCATAGATCCTAAGATTGGTTCTCAGATCTCTGAAGTGACTAAAATTCCATGCCAAAGTAATGAGTTTGTGGGTGAGCTGATTCGTGGTGTCCGTCTTCACTTTGATAAGTTTATCAATGATCTCAAGGTAAGCATTTTCTTCGGATCCTTTCACTTTTTGTAGTTCCAGGATAGGACTTGCTTCAATGTGAACATATTTTTCTCATTATTTTACTTCATTTCATTTTGCCCCACTTTCTGGAATTCCTAGCCTGGAGACTTGGAAAAAGCGCAACTTGGTCTGGGGCATAGTTACAGCAGGGCAAAAGTCAAATTTAATGTTAATAGGGTTGACAATATGGTCATTCAAGCAATCTTCCTTCTTGATACACTTGATAAGGATATCAATTCATTTTCCATGAGAGTCAGGTATGTTATTTGACATTGTTGTACATCAAATATTGAATTTAGAATCATAGTATTCAACAAGGTTTACTGTTTTTCAAAGTTTACAATATTTAAAGCACGGTTTTGAAGAATAAAAATGTGTTTAGATTAGTGCAACTCTTTATTTATTTATTTATTTATTAACTCTATCCTGTTCATCAAATCTGTGCAGGGAATGGTACTCATGGCATTTTCCTGAACTGGTGAAAATTGTTAATGATAATTATCTCTACGCCAAAGTTGCAAAATATATAGAAGATAAATCAAAGTTGGCTGAGGACAAAATCCCAGACTTAACAGACATAGTTGGAGATGAAGATAAGGCAAAGGAGATTGTGGAAGCTGCCAAGGCATCCATGGGTAAAATTTGTGTACTTCTATTGCATATAACTGTAGTCGTTTGTGTTGTTCGCTTTATAAATCCTATACTCTTGATTTTCTTCAGGACAGGACTTATCTCCAGTGGACTTGATCAACGTCCACCAATTTGCACAGAGGGTAATGGACCTCTCCGAGTATAGGAGGAAGCTTTATGATTATCTTGTTACAAAAATGAATGATATTGCTCCAAATTTGGCCTCCTTGATTGGTGAAGTTGTTGGTGCTAGATTGATTTCACATGCTGGAAGCCTTACAAATCTGGCCAAATGCCCCTCTTCTACTCTTCAAATTCTTGGTGCAGAAAAGGCTTTGTTCAGGTTTATAGCTGAATACCTCTTTTTTTGAAGTTAACTAAAGTTTCCTTGCCTTTCTTTAGGAACTAAAAATGCACTAAAGATGTAAAATTGCAAGGTATTTGGTTTTTCCTTGATGCTCGGAAGGGCAACATCTAATATTGGTCTTCAATTTTGGCAATTCTAGTGGGTCTTGCATACTGACTGCTGTTACTCATTTCTTATTTTTCAATGGTACTTATTTTCCTATTAATTATTTGCTTGTTCTGTTCAGGGCATTGAAAACCAGAGGTAACACTCCCAAATATGGTCTGATTTTTCATTCATCTTTCATTGGTCGAGCATCTGCCAAAAATAAGGGTCGAATGGCTCGCTATCTTGCAAACAAGTGTTCAATTGCATCACGCATTGACTGCTTTTCTGGTTAGTTTCAAAAATCTTAGTTTATAGATTGTCCTACACTTCCACTTCAACTATTATAGCTGCTTATCCCATGCTTTCATTTGACTATTTGTGTTCTACTGAGTCACAGAAAGGGATACTAGAACTTTTGGAGAGAAACTCCGTGAACAAGTTGAAGAGCGACTTGACTTTTACGACAAGGGAGTTGCCCCTCGGAAGAATATTGATGTCATGAAGGCTGCTATTGAAAGTGATCAGAACAAAGGTTAGTGGGATGCAAGTAGATAAGCTATTGTCACCTCTTAGCTCTCTATTTCCTTCTTCCCCACTTTTACTCTACCCCTTGAACTCGTTGACTGTTTTGGATTTGATTGTAGATATGGTTGTATCAGCTAGTGAAAACTCATGACTGCCACTATATATGGAAATTGTCAATAAGTATACAACTTTGAGAAAACTTACTTTTTAATTCCTGAAAATTGGAAATACACTTCTTGTCTTGATCTTTTTACAAACATCAACTAGTCCAAATAGTTAACATTTGAAAAAAAAAAATCATAAATCAAAAAGTGCATTCCAATATTTAAGGACTAATCATTGTTTTAGGACAAATTCAGGGAGTGAAATAAAGGTTTTCTCTTTCTGGCCAAAAAANAAAAAAAAAAAAAAAAAAAAAAAAAAAAAAAAAAAAAAAAAAAAAAAAAAAAGAAATAAAGGTTTTCTCTACAACTTCAATTTTTCTTTTTACGAGTGTGGTTGTGTAAGGTTACCGAGTTTTTTTAGTTATCGGCTTATTGCTGCAGAGACAGAAATGGAAACAGAAGTGCCTACTGAAGTCTCTGGCAAGAAAGGCAAGAAGAAGCCAAAAGCTGCTAGTGCAGGTGAAGATGAGGACATGGCTGTTGATAATGGTGATGCAATGGGGGCTCAAAAATCAGAGAAGAAAAAGAAAAAGAAAGAGAAGAGGAAATTTGACCAGGAAACAGAGGCGCAGGATATGGCTGTTGATGATGCTGCCAATGGGGATGTAAGGCAAAATGGAGAAGTGAAGAAGAAGAAAAAGAAGGATAAGAAGGACGATGATGGGGAAATTCTGGAGATTGCTGCTGAGACCAAGAAGAAGAAGAAGAAATCGAAAAGTGAGGTTGATGAGTGAACTATTATCAGCCTGTCAATTTTTTTTGTAGGATCATTTTCTCTTGATATTGTTCTGGAATCACTGTGATAATTTTTCTCTTGTTTTGTTGCCTTGCCTCGCGTCTCTTTTTTTCTCTTCCCGCTTATTCATTACATTTTTTCTAAATTAAATTTAGTATAGTCTAAATTTATTGATATATATATATATTAATTTTAATAATGTAGTATGAATTAAAAAATAATTGAAACGTAGTAAAAAGTTTTTTTTTTAAGTATTTGAATGTGTTTTATATTTAAATTTTAGATTATTTATGTTAACATATGATTATAAACTATAGAGTAGAGATAACGAAACACTCGAATGCATTTTTGAAACTAGTGGCTTGGCGTGAATTGATATAAAGTTAAAGATTACATAAAATTTTTATATTGATATATATTGATAAATGAATAAATTTGAGACCAATTTGAAATTTTTTGATACATTTGGGACTAATTAAAAATTTTGATTTAATGAGAATGAACATGAATGATTTTCTTTTCTTTTTTTTTATATATAAGAATGAACGTGAGGTAATTTTCTATGAATGTGGGGCAATTTTACATAAGTATAAGAACTAAATTAATTTATTTTATAGTATTATAAAGATCGATTACCAGAAAGGAGTGGAGCTATATAATATTAGATATGCCTTCAATATTCACAAGCACCAAAAAGATTTATTAAATTATATAACCAACAGGTTATATTTGTGCTTTTTTTTATTAGTTGGTCGATTAAATTTTGGGTATTCCAATCAGGCAATAACTGTTGAGGCAAATGATATTCCAGGTACATCAAGCCTTAAATAAAATTGATTCCTTCTTACAAAATAAATAAATTAATAAAATTGATTTCTTTGGTCTGAACAGATGATCGAAAAATTACCACATTTTAATAAGCATAAACTTGAATTAAATATACTTTTTAAGATCCACTAAGAGTGTTTTCACAAAAAATAAAATAAAATAAGACAAGAATATCTTTTTCATTCGTAAGATTTAAAATTAGTTTGAAAACAGAAAAGTATAATTTGTCCAGTACACAGAAACTAGAAATACTATATATAATTAATAATTAATTTGGTAAGGAACCAAGAAAAATAAATGTACAAGATTTACCATGCACAATGTCGTTTAAACCCTCGCACAACCCGCGTCTACCATTACGGCCTAGTGACCTACGCCTACGAACTAAAGGGTAAAAAGGTCAATTAAGCGAACTGGTAAAACGACAGCTTGTGTTTGCGTTGAATAATCCGAAACCAAAGCGAGCAGGTAAGAAGCAAAAAGCACCTTGATTTTGTTCTTTCCTTCCTTCCTTCCCGCCGTCTGAAACGAGCGAGATTCTGCGATTTTGGGCTTCTCTTGTAATCTCAAAGTTCGAGAAGAATACGAAAACGAAGACGAAGAAGCTGAAGAACAAGAAGAAGAAGAAGAAGAAGAGCACACACAGGAAGAACAACAATGGCTACTAACTTGGAAGATGTTCCTTCTACGGATCTCATGACTGAGCTTCTCCGTCGGATGAAGTGTGCCTCCAAACCTGACAAGCGTCTCATCCTTATTGGTAATTCTTCCCTTCAACTTGCAGTATTTTATTTTTTTGGTCTCGCTGGTTGTGATTTCGGATCCGAAACCTCCGTTAGTATGCCATGGTTGAAAGATAGATGCATTTGCGATTGTGGTACAGTTATTAGGGTTTCGTTTGGGGATTTCTCGAGTTATCTTTGTATTATTGTTGTTTTTTAATATATAAATATAAAAGAAAGGAGCTAGTTACTTGTTCTGTTTTCTTTAGCTGCCAGTGCCATCGTATAACAGGGAGGGCACTGAGAAATGAATGTTTTAACAGTTATAGACCGATGTCCTAGAACTAAATTATGGAAGAAGCAATCGAAAACTACGGCTGATGATCTTTTGACCTAATAAGCATCTTATTTCCTTTGCTGATTCATGCCCATGGTCTTTTGTTACTTAAGTGTACTGACACTGAGAAATTCGACTGTCTTAATTATTATAGACCAAAGGCCTAGAACTAAGATATGGAAGAACCAAACCACAACTAGGGCTGGAGATATTATGGGCGAATACTCATCAATTGCTGTAGAATGAAAGAGTCAGATTTTCCTTTGCTGGTTCATACTCATAGTCTTTTTGTTTCTCAGGTGTACCTTAGATTTTTCTGTTCCTCTTTTCTCTGTCTTTAACGGATGAATAAGACCTTTCAAGAATCCAAATTGTGATTTCTGGAGCTTGTGTGTGTAATGTGAAGGTGTATTTCTTCAAGGTCATTGTTTGAAATGAAGTTGGGAGTTTTTAATCATGATTGTCAACTGTCACTGTACTGCTGTTCGGAAGCGTGTATGATATGTGATGGCACAAACCAGCATTATACAATGAAAAAAATCTTATTGTTCAATCAGGCCAAACATTTGGCTTTTTAGGCCCTGTAATCGCCAAAAAAAAGGAAGATAAAATAGAACATTTTAATTGCTTCCAACTTTCTACGACAATTTTGTCTAAGATGCGTCCAGATAGGTTTGTCTAAACCATACCTGTGGAAGAGTCTTGCTAACATAAAATACATTCTTAAAATACATGACGTTCCATACTGATACACCGCTTTTGATGATTGAGTGGTTCTACTCTTTCAATTATCAAGGCACAAATAGAGAAGCACTGGATCATGTCTCTTAAACATGTTTAAAATTCTGTATGATGTACGTCACTGAAGTTACTTTGTTTAGGAAATTCAATGCAATAATTTCTTCTCTAAAGGGCATTTGCTCTTCTTTCTTATGATGCTACTTCTCCTACTTGCAAATTAGAGATCCTGAGATTACATTATTTTGCTTCCTTGAACTCGTAAATTAATATATGATGCAGCAATTAAGTATAGGAAAATGTAAATGTGATTTCTCCTGCTACTGTAGGGAGTAGCCCTTCATTAGTATTCTTCTTTTCCAATGTTTTGTACTAAAAAAATTGTTATTTGTTGCTTATATTGGATTAATATTTGGTTACACCTTGTTATTTTAAGTTCTCAGCTAGTTCCATCCTTCACTCTATAATTGTGAACACATGATAATACAAGAAGACATGATAATACAAGAAGAACANGAGTATTGAAAGCACGTTTTCCAATTTTGAAGTTGATGCCAAATTATCCAGTGAGAAGACAAAGACAAATTCCTATAGCTTGTTGCACCATACATAATTTCATCAGGTTGCAGAATAGTGGAGATAGACTTTTTGAAGAATATGCTAAAGAAGACATGATAATACAAGAAGAACAAGGTTTGGGAGCATAACAAGGATTCAATGATGCATTACAAATGGCTCAAACAAGAGAAGATATTTGTGATGAAATATGGGCGAATTATCATAGAGCTCGTCGTTAATAATATTGTTTAAGAGAGGATTATTGAATTTTAATTTTTTCTAATTTTTTTTGGTATCAACATTTCAGTATAGATTTATATGATTTAATTATATTTTTGTTTACATACAATGTGATTATATTTTGTTTAATGTACAAGTGACAAAAATCCGTAGTGAAAACAAAAACATGAACATGATAACCAATCACATATTC